>CAIGQZ010035066.1:6803992-6817054 GCA_903798205.1 Danio tinwini
TCTATCTATCTATCTATCTATCTATCTATCTATCTATCTATCTATCTGTCTATCTATCTATCTGTCTTGTGCAATGTTTCTCAACCACGTTCCTGGAGGACCACCAGCCTTGCACATTTTCCATGTCTTCTTAACCAAACACACCTGATTCATATCATCAGCTCATTAGCAGAGACTGAAACACATGTAATGGGTGTGACAAAGAAAACTTCCAAAGCATGCAATGTTGGTGGTCCTTATTCAGGAACGTGGTTGAGAAACACTGATCTAGCATTATCTATCTATCTATCTATCTATCTATCTATCTATCTATCTATCTATCTAGTGTTATCTATATATCCATCTACACTGTAAAAATGCAGGGTTCCACACAATTCATTCATGTTGTCCCAACACCAATCGATTTAAAAAATGTATGTGGATTGAACATAAAAAATGTCCCAATGAAATTTCAAGAATTGTGTTGTTTGAACTCAATTTATTTAAGTAGTTTGGAGTGAATTTTTTGGAGTGTATCTATCTATCTAGCGTTATCTATCTATCTATCTATCTATCTATCTATCTATCTATCTATCTATTATCTATCTATCTATCTATCTAACTTGATTAATGTCCTTACATTTTTGGGGGACGCATTTGTAGAACCCCAACATTTCTACAAGAACCATGGTGTTTCAAAACTACAATAATAACGTTTTATGTTTAATTTAAAGTGGAAACCTTGGTTTATTATCAACAAGTTAATATACGAAGTCTTCATGTCCCGTCAGTTTTCAGTCGCCGTATCGTTTCATAAGGTTATTTTTAAACATTGGTTCGTTAGCCGTGAAAAAATAGATATTATTTCCCTCACACGAAAGATTCTCTTACCTTTTCCTCATCACAAGATAAAGTTTAACCATGAATAAACTTCTTGTTGCCGAATAACACAGCAGTGTGAACTGTGAAGCCGTTACCTCACCTTCCCGCGTCGTGTCACACACGTGTCACGTGAGAAGCTCGTCTGTGATTGTCCTGGTATCAGTTACCCGGTAACGAGCGTGAGGATAAAAGAGGCTCGACACGCACAGGTATTTGTTTAAAAGGACGACAGGTAACGGACTGTTTTTGAGACAAAAAATAAGTGATTTCTAACTCATAAAAACGATATCAATTATTAATATGTTGTTGTTTCGTCGTTCAAAGACTAGTCACAAGATATT
Organism: Danio tinwini; assembly: GCA_903798205.1. NCBI lineage: Eukaryota > Metazoa > Chordata > Actinopteri > Cypriniformes > Danionidae > Danio > Danio tinwini. The sequence continues at coordinate 6,805,195 of CAIGQZ010035066.1, forward strand.
AATAACGCAGCTGAAGCAAAAAGGTAAATAAAAGGTGATGAAGTCTTATGAATGTTTTTGTTTTTACAGTACTGTGGCTCAGGAGAGACGCTATATTGGAAAATGTTTGTTTAATTCAAACTGTAATACTCCCAGTGTTTACAGAACTTGATTAAAATGTCAATCAAATATGTGTGTACAGTTGTTATGGATGTGTATTGTGTTGGTTTTTTCACAGATGGTTGGGCCATTGGGCGTAATCAAGCCCTCATTTGGGACAGGCAGACCAGCGGGACGACCGGCTAATATCAGCATTGACCATTACTGCACCTCCTACAGACAGTCTTATGGTGAGGACACACAAACACACTGGAGAGTAACCTTTAGTCGTGCTTTCCATCAAACTATACTTCTTTGTATTTATGGTAATGGATTTTGGCTTGTTCAGACTTATACTGAAGCCAGATAATATCAGGTCATATTTTTCCAGTTTGAAACAATAGACTTTTTCTATGCCACATTTGGAAATATAAACAACCATCCGTCTTTTCTACCACACATTATAATGTTTTGACTCCCTATTTTGCTGGAAACATTTTTTAAGTCTAGACCTGAGTAAGAGCATTTTTTAAGTTCGAGTTTATGTATTTTTCACAACAAGAGGAGTGTAGGCTACATTAATCAACGTTCACCAAGAACATAAATGTACCCAAATTAGCACAAAGACTAGTTTTCATTGGTGGTCCCTTTTCCAGATGTTAAAGGCCATACCAATAAAAATACAAATACAGTGTTTTGTCAGCATTTTCCTCACTTTTATGTTGTAAAATTGTGAAAGTTTGCTTAACAAGAAATACTAAATGTAAATTTTTATTTTCCTTGCAATTAGGTTTTTATGTCTGTTATGAGATTTAGCAAAAAATATATTGGGAATTTATTAAAAATAAAAAGTATTTGAATTCTTAGTTTGTGTATTTTGCAATCCTAACTTGTTTTATATGTGACTGTATTTTCAATTCAGTTTAATTCACCTTTATTTCTATAGCATTTTTAAAATGTAGACTGTGTCAAAGCAACTTAATATAGAAGTTCTAGTAAGTTGAAACTGTGTCAGTCCAGTTTTCAGAGTTGAAGTTCAGTTTAGTTTAGTTCAGTGTGGTTTAATTTTCACTGCTGAAAGTCCAAACACTGAAGAGCAAATCCATTGATGCACAGCTCAACAAGTCCCGAACCAAGCAAGCCAGTGGCAAGGAATAAACTTCACCAATTGATGAAAGTGAAGGAAACAAAACCTTGAGAGAAACCAGGCTTAGTTGGGCACGACCATTTGTCCTTCTGTGCCACAAACAAGCTTCTATATTAACTTATACGGTGAAATTATTTGACGAATTTGTTTTAGATGAGTTGAAGAAGCTGTAAACATCAAACCTGGCTCAACTGAATGATTATTTTAGTTGAATATAGCATATACACTCACCGGCCACTTTATTAGGTACAGCTGTCTAAATGCTTGTTAATGCAAATTTCTAATCAGCCAATCGCATGGCAGCAGCTCACTGCATTTAGACATGGTCAAGACGACCTGCTGCAGTTTAAACTAAGCATCAGAATGGGGAAGAAAGGTGTTTTATGTGACTTTGAACATGGCATGGTTGTTGGTCTGAGTATTTCAGAAACTGCTGATCTACTAGGATTTTCACACACAACCATCTCTAGGGTTTACAGAGAATGGTCTAAAAAAGAGAAAATATCAAGTGAGCGGCAGTTCTGTGCGCACAAAAGGAGAATGGCCAGACTTGTTCAAGCTGATAGAAAGGCAACAGTAACTCAAATAACCACTCGTTACAACCGAGATCTCCATGCCTTTATGACCAGCCATCTTCTGATGGCTGCTTCCAGCAGGATAACGCGCCATGTCATAAAGTGCGAATCATCTCAGACTGGTTACTTGAACATGAAAATCACTGTTCACTGTACTCTAATGGCCTGCACAGTCACCAGAGCTCAATCCAATAGAGCACCTTTGGGATGTGGTGGAACGGGAGATTCGCATCATGGATGTGCAGCCGACAAATCTGCAGCAACTGTCATGTCAATATGGAGCAAAATCTCTGAGGAATATTTACAGTACCTTGTTGAATCTATGCCACAAAGGATTAAGGCAGTTATGAAGGCAAAAGGGGGTCTAACCTGATAATAGTAAGGTGTACCTAAGAAAGTGGCCGGTAAGTGTATGTCACGCATATAGATTACTGCATGATACACAAATGCCATAAATTACTTTTACTTTTGTATATAGAAATATAGTAGCATACAGGTATGAAACAATATGAGTGAGAAAACAAAACAAGAATTTTAATTGTTTGTGTGACTGGTTACACAGACAACCTTTATTTAAAAAAACAAACGCATCAGTCATTATTACAATCATTATTGGCCGCTTGTTTCTATGTTGTAGCATACAAGATGTTAAATGTTTCATAAGTCGTGTCCTTTTTATTTTCAGGTAAGGAGTTATTCCAGCCATGTGTAGGCTATCATCATGGGACGGGATATTCTGCCAACCATCGTCCCGTTCTGTACTACAGCTCCAGCCTGGACCACTATGATAATCCACAGTTTGGGTATGACCCAGATTGTGTGTGTGTGTGTTTGAAACAAACCTCCAAAACCTTTCCGCACCTCACTTAATCATTCTAGACAAATATACTTGTATTTTTTTTCTTAGTTTCTCATTGTTGGACAGTTTCGAGTCTCAGTCGAAGCGCCATTACCAGCGTCTGGTTCAGCCTGACGGGACGGAGCCTTTGGCCTGCTCGGGTTCCAGACGCAGAGAGAGCGGATATTTGCAGCTACAGTCTCAGCCAAGACCTGTGAGAGCCAAAGACACACACATAGAAACGCAGCAGGTTTTCAGGGGCACCGTGCCATGTCACTTCACCCTTCCTCATTTTTTTCTGTCTCTTAGAGAACAGCGTCCTGTCAGACTGAATATAAAGGCACTTACATTCCTCACAGCCCCAGAATTGTGGGTAAGTAGTGTGGGTTTAGAATATTGGTTAAAAGGGATAGTTCACCCAAAATTGACTATCTTGTCACAATCTGTGTGGCAAACCTGTTTGAATTTCTTACTGCTGTTGAACACAAAAGAAGATATTTTGAAAAATGTTGGAAACCTGTAACCAATGACTTCCATAGTGTTTATTTCTTCTGCTATGGAACTCAATTAGGGCATCACAGTGGCGCAGTGGGTAGCACAATCGCCGCACAGCAAGAAGGTCACTGGTTCGAGCCTTGGCTGGTTCAGTTGGTATTTCTGTGTGGAGTTAGCATGTTCTCCCTGTGTTTGAGTGGCTAAATTGTCCATAGTGTATGTGTGTTAATGATTTGTGTATGGATGTTTCCCAGTGATAGGTTGCAGCTAGTAGGCTGTGTAAAACATATGCTGGATAAGTTTGCGGTTCATTCCGCTGTGGCGACCCCTGATTAATAAAAGGTCCAAGCCGCAAAGAAAATGAATGAATGGAAGTCAATTATTACTGGGTCTTACATTTGTCTAAATATTTTCTTTTGTGTTTAACAGAAGAAAGAAACTCAAGCTTTAAATCTATTTGAGAGTCATTAAATTTTCATTTTTGGGTAAATTATCCCTTTAACTTGGTATTTGGTAGATTAAAAAGTTTTGATGTTGCGTTTTAGGTGCTTCAGATCAGCATGTTTTAATCGGGCCCATAGAAGAAAGCGGGTACACTGAAGGAGCCAATCTACAATTGAACACCTTCCTTCCTAAATACGTCAACATGGTATGTTTTACCAGTTTATTGCTAAAGTCATTGCCAACACATTTTAAACTGCACTGATCTGTAACTCTTAAAGGGATAGTTCAAGGAAAATTCTGTCTTCATATACTAATCCTTCACTTGTTTCAGACCTTTATGAGTTTACCTCAGAGAACAGTGCACATACAGTAGTCAATAATTAAAGTGGATCAATTCTTTTCATCAAAGTTGTCCTTAAACTATTGAACAACACCCATTTCTGTCTGTAGAATATATTTTAGATCCACATCAAATGTTGACTATATTAAAGTAACTTCATGACCACTTTAATCCTCTATTTCCTAAAGTTATATAATCAGGTCCTTTTGCCGATGTTATGCTGATTCTGTGCTCTGATTGGGTGATGTTGGTTGTCAGGACGACACTTGCAGGACACAGGAAAGTGTGATGAGGACTGACTTCCTGGCTGGATCTTTTCTACAGGTGGTCTTTCTGTTTCTCTCATTCTCTGCTAGTACTCTGTCCCTCAACATCGCCACATTCATGAGATTTTTATAGTGTGCGTCAGCTGGATAAAGTTTGCAGCCTATTTAATGTGTGTGTGTGTGTGTGTGTGTGTGTGTGTGTGTGTGTGTGTGTGTGTGTGTGTGTGGATTAGGGTAGGGAAGCACTACCAAAGCTTGCCTCTCGTTCAAATCGAGAAACTGGATTTACAAGAGACACAGAGAGGCCTTTGACCAGTTCAGTGAGTACCTAATATTCATTCATTCAGCTTATTAGTCTCTATTTTAGAGGTCGTACACAGCGGATGCCATCCAGCTGCAACCCAGTACTGGGAAACACCCATACACGCTCATTCTCTCTCTCACACACACACATACACACACGCTCATACACTACGGCCAATTTAATTTATTCAAGTCATCTATAGTGCATGTGTTTGGACTGTGGGGGAAACTGGAGCACCCAGATGAAAGCCCACAACAATACTGGGAGAACATGCAAATTCCCCACACCAGTCGAGTACCTAATATAGCTCTCTTTTTTGTGAGTTCCCTGACTAATCTTCAAAATAGATTTTTTAATCAGATTAAATCTAATTTTATCAGATTAAATGAGTCATTCGTTAAACAGACCATTCATAACAATTGTCACTTCATTTCTTAATAAATCAACAATTTGAACGAAACAGTTGAATTAATGTTTCGGTGAGAAAGGCGCCACCTTGTGGTGGTTTGGTTAATTTTTTATATATAATTTAACTCATTAAAATTATTTACCATTTTATTTTCAAAGCTTTATATTTAAAACATTAATTGCATAAAAAATGTTTTGATGCATTCAATTGAATTCATGTCTTCTATGAATCTTATTAAAAACCCATATATTTTAAACAAGTAATTTTATACATACACATTTTTTTTATCCATGTAAATTTAATCATTTAAATATAAAGGATGTAAATTGACACTGTATATATTTTTAAAAGGCAGCCCGGTGGCTCAGTGGTTAGCACTGTTTCTTCAAACCAAAAAGGTTGCTGGTTCGAGTCTCGGCTGGGCCAGTTGGCATTTCAGTGTGGAGTTTAATGTTCTCCCTGTGTTTGCATGGTTCCCACCGGGTGCTCCAGTTTCTCCCACAGTCCAAACACATGCTCTATAAGTGATATACTAAATCGACCGTAGTGTATAAGTGTTTCCCAGTACTGGGTTGCGGCTGTAACGGCATCTGCTGCATAAAACATATGCTGGAATAGTTGGTGGTTCATTCCGCTGTGGCAAACCCTGATATATAAGGGACTAAGTCCAAACTGAATGAATGAATGAATGAATGAACATATGAGTCTGCATGAACAGGGATTTTTTTTGTCTATCCACAGGCCTCTTTGCAATATGGCATAAGTCAGGGCAGCAGACAGAAGACCAGACCAAATGTAGCTACATGGTCCATTGGGCCCGTGGTAAATATATTTTGCAATATAGATTGTAAATAGTACATTTATTTGACTATTTTGCTATATTACAATGAATTACACATAATAAGTGGAACCTTAAAAGGAATCGCCCAAGAAATGTCAATTGTATCATCCATTTACTCGATGCTTCACAGCTTTTAAATCTATATCCAAGCATGCTGTAAATATCTCACATTATAGGTCATGCCACATCTCTGAATGACTTTCAATGTAAAACACTCTTAATGGAGAAGAAATTAAAGGGAATTTAGATTTTGGAAATGTCTGTAGTGTATAAACGTTCTCTATTTGTTTAATTTGAATGACTGGAAATGTCATTGAGAAAACAGGGAAGTGCACATAATAATGCAGTTTGTCTCTTTGGTAGTTTGACCTCCACTACACAACATTTGACAAATAAAATCATAACGAAACAATAGTCATATACTGTAGCTTTGAAATGAATTGTAAATCTGCCAATGGTGTTGTGTGCATTTTAACATTGACCACATTTACATGGATATCAGTAATTGAATCATTTGCCTTAATTTAAATAAGACACTAATTAATTAAGGATTTTACATGACTTTCTTTTTAAATGTTTGTTTCATGATCCCGTTTTACATGTTATAGCACATAGATTGATTAACATCATTGCGTCACCACGCTATCCACGTTTCCTCTGGAGTTTCATGTAATTTCATGCGCTTCATAACTGAGAAAGCAGCATGCATACGATGTGACCATGAGCTTTAAAACATGTTTTGGCAAGCCAGGCTCATTTACAATATTGATTGAAGTATTCAGTTTTAATAATTTTAAATCATTCAAGCTGCATTAGATGAAAGAAAACCTAATTCAGCAGATTTCTGTGCACATCACGTGTCTCAGTGCGCATTACCAAATGCGCTTCCCTTTTTATGTAATTCATACAATAGAAAGCCTTAAAGAACACAAACAATTTAGCAGCACCGAGTGGGATAATCGGGAGATGTATTGGGCCCGCTTAAACATTATAGGATTTTTTTCAAGGAAAGAGCAAATATTAAGTTCAAAATCTGTTAATGACGCACAGAAACGGACAAATCACAAGCAGTTTCAGTAGTGAAGTTTGTGCAAAGTGCAACATACAATATTCAAACACATGTGCAAAGCACTTTGTTGCAGTTTGTGTCAGAAATATCAATATTTCAATACATATTCACATATAATCTTGCTTTTGCTTTGCTCTCTCTAAATGCGCTCTTTTCTGTTGATGCGCGCTGCCGTGTGTCCCTGACCTGTATAAACTATTTCGAGAGGTTAGCAACTGAACAAATTTAAATATCACTGATTTGATTAATTAAATAAGACAGCTATGTAAAGTGCTGTCGATTGCCGATTTTCCCTTTAAATCTCTCAAATTATTATTTGTGATCTCCTTTAGTTATTGGACTTTTTAGGTGACGTCAAAAACATCACCTCTTAAGTTGTTACTGTTTACTGTTGTGCTTAATGGTAGTGCAATACAATATTGAAAATTCAGGATTCAATAATGAATATTGAATAAATAATGAGAATTCAGCGAGCAGGTCGACGCGTCGATTAAAACATGTGATATGCAAAATAAGCACTGAAAAATGTTTTTGATAGGCTACAAATGGTAATGTATTAGCTATTTACCACTAACAAAGTAGGCTAATATGCAAAGATCTGCTATTCAAAAATTAGTTATTAAAAAAATAGTAATGTCCATACTGGCTCTGGTGCATTAAATAATAATTAATAATAATATTAAGATTTTTTTAAATCACAAAATATAGAAAATGGTATGGAATGTTGATATTTTTTCAAGGTATCATCTCGAAGTTGGACATTCCAGCATCGTGACAACACTAGTTACAGTTATTGTAAAGATTATTATATGCATTAAAAGCAATATGGGTGATTCTATTGCATGTATATTTGACATTTAAAACTCTTTAAAAACAGCAATTATTTCCAGTTACTTATTGAAAGTATATGATTATATGAAAATCATATTTAATTTTTATAATTCAGCTTTCGCCAAACATAAATGATCAAATGTTTTACTTTTAGAGAAATAAACGTTTTTTTTATATTGTTTGTCAACTCTGTTATGGATTAATTTAGTAATGTGTAGAAATAACAATAAGTCATAGCAAGAAAAATTATTTTGGGTAGTTAGTAAATTGTAACTGAATTGACCGTAACAATGCTATATATAATCAGATAAACATATATATATATATATATATATATATATATTTGTGGAATTAGACTTTTTTGGCCCACCTGTAATGTTACTTGGCCCACCCTAAAGTTCCAAGCTGGAGCCAGGCCTGCACGACGGTAATAGTTTGATTGCGGTGTTTACATGTCTGTACTACACTTCAATAATGGCACTAAAACAGGAATATGCCACGTCTGATTTCTGTTTAGTTCGATTATGACTTTAGTTGGATTAAGGTAATCAAAAATCACTGTTTACATGGTCGGCTCTTAATCAGAGTGTTGTCTTAATCGTATTACAACAGGGTTTCTGCGGGGTCTTAAAAAGTCAAAAATTAAAAAATCGAAATTTAAGGCCTTAAAAAGTCTTAAATTCGCTGTTCTAGGTCTTAAATATTTTTGCACAGGTCTTAATTTTCCAATGTCTATGTAACGCTATATCTAATGCTCATTTAAATTCTTTTTTGTTGCTGTTGCTTGGTTTTCGTGGTGTTGGTAGTTCTTCATTTCACTAGTCCAATTGTAATTTGCGGTATCACAACTACAAATGAGGCCGACATGCAATAGCCAATCAGCTCTCTGCTATTGAACTCCGTGCGCCGCGAATTTGACGTCATCGCTGTGTTTGCGGACGTTTGCTTTGGGTGTGCGCGACATGGTTTCGGCTGGCAGAGCTCATGTAATGTTTTGAGACTTGAGTGAACAGTTTGCACGGCGCCGCGTTTGATTTGAGTTGAATATGAAACACTTTGAAGGGATTTTGTCTGAAACGGGTATGACTGTACACACATCTTCTTTATGATCCGTTCATGCGTGATCATATATTGTATGTTTTTGTTTTTATTCTTGACATAATAAAAAATATAATTGTAGAGCAACCCAAATTCTGTTGCCATTAATATTTAACTTTAATAGGTAAAACTGTCAGAGATATGAACAAAATGCAAGTGATGCATCATTTGGATTAAAAAAATTTTTAATTTAAAATCTTGAATGGTTATAAAAATCTTTATAATAACTTATAAAAATAATAAAAATAATTATATACTTCTCTGTTTATCCGTCTGATTTTACTGTTTGTTTCTTTTGACTGCCCATTGAAATTTAAAAGAATATCTCAATGGCGAATGCGTCAAGTATAAAAGCCTCGTCCGTTTCGTGAGGTGTGCGATGTGGCGCTAGGCGAAAGTATAAATCAGACTTAAGATGTTGGTTTGTTTGTTGCTTTCTGCAGTTCAATGGTGCAACCTGTCTTCAATACTGTTCAATTTGAATACATTTATTTTACCACAAATTTTGTGATTTTGTATTTTCTGTTTATGTGTTTGCGGGTTTTTGATATTGTGATATAGGTCTTAAATTTAATACTTAATGGTTTTAAAAACGTCTTAAAAAGTCTTGAATTTGACATTACGATATCTGCAGAAACCCTGTAAAATCAGATTATTGGTGTCCATGTAAACATACTCACTGTCTTTTAATTTCTCCTGAAGGTAAAAGAAAAACCAAGCACAATGTACTCTCCTCTCTAGAAAAAAGCTGTTTAGAAGACAGTTTTGTGCCAGATTTCATTAATGTCACAAAAGCCCTCAAAACTGACATGTCTCACCTCGACAACACTTTCGAACAGTCATCCACTCGGAAGATGATTGGAAATCTGATATGTTTTGGTTTTGCTGCTGCTTTAAGAGTGTTTCGTGGAGTGGTCTTGTGTACTGGCTGTTCTAAATTCTACAGGGCTCATCAGGATTCGTCCTGAACGCCCCCAACATCACCAGACTCTCACAAACACCAGTCGACCCGCAACACTTCCTCACACACTACCAAAGCAAGTGAGTCACGTCTGTCTCTCTGTGGGTTCCTGGGCTACTTGTCTGACAAAACTGATTGCTCATTTATTTAAACTGACTGGTTGCGCCCACTGGCAACTTCTGCATGACACAGTGAAAAATTTCTTTCAAACCTGGAGGATCAGTGTGCTGTGATTGGTTGCTGGGTGGTTGAGTGTTATCTGATTGGTTGCTGGGAGTTGATTGAGTTCTGACTGTGTTTCAATTGATTGCTGTGGAGATTAGTGTGTTCTGATTTGTTGCTAGGTGGATGAGTGTATTCTAATTGGTTGTTCTTATAAATGATTGTGTTCTGATTGGTTGCTAGAGGTGGATTGAGTTCTGACTGGTTGCTGGATGGATGAGTGTGTTCTAATTGGTTGCTGGGGGTTGATTGAGTTCTGACTCTGTTCCAATTGGTTGCTGTGGAGATTAGTGTGTTCTGATTGGTTGCTATGTAGATGAGTGTGTTCTAATTGGTTGTTCTCATGGATGACTGTGTTCTGATTGGTTGCTGCAGGTTGATTGAGTATTGACTGGTTGCTGAATAGATGAGTGTGTTCTGATTGATTCGTAATGGCATAAGTGTAATTTGATTGGTCGCTGGGTGAAGGAGTGCATTCTGAGTTGTCGCTGGGGGTTGATTGAGTTCTGACTGTGTTCCAACTGGTTGCTGTGGAGATTAGTGTGTTCTGATTGGTTGCTGGGTGGATGAATGTGTTCTAATTGGTTGCTTTATGTTGCTTTAGTATGTTCTGATTAGTTCTAACTGATTGCTGGATGGATGAGTGTGTTCTGATTGGTTGCTGAGGGTCGATTGAGTTGACTGGTTGCTGGATGGATGAGTGTGTTCTGATTGGTTGCTGGGGGTTGATTAAATTCTGACTGGTCGCTGGATGGGTATGTTCTGATTGGTTGATAATGGCATGAGTGTGTTCTGATTGGTTGTTGGGGGTTGATTGAGTTCTGACTGAGTGAGCTCTAATTGGTTGCTGTGGAGGTGAGTGTGTTCTGATTGATTGCTAGGTGCATGAGTGTGTTTTAATTGGTTGCTTTATGTTGCTTTAATGTGTTTTGATTGGTTCTTACTGGTTGCTGAATGGATGAGTGTGTTCTAATTGGTTTATGAGGGTCAATTGAGTTTTGATTGGTTACTTAATGGATGAGTGTGTTCTGATTGGTTGCTGAGGGTCAATTGAGTTCTGACTGGTTGCTGGATGGAGGTGTGTGTTCTGATTAGTTGCTGCGGGTTGATTGAGATCAGACTGAGTGAGTTCTAATTGGTTGCTGTGGAGATGAGTGTGGTCTGATTGGTTGCTGGGTGGATGAGTGTGTTTTAATTGTTTGCTTTATGTTGCTTTAGTGTGTTCTGATTGGTTCTATCTGGTTGCTGAATGGATGAGTGTGTTTTGATCGGTTGCTGAGGGTCGATTGAGTTCTGACTGGCCGATGGATGGGTGAGTGTGATCTGATTGGTTGGTAATGGGATGAGTGTGTTTGACTTTTTGCTGGATGGATGAGTGTGTTCTGATTGGTTGCTGGGGGTTGATTGAGTTCTGACTGAGTGCGTTGTAATTGGTTGCTGTAGAGAAGAGTGTGTTCTGATTGGTTGCTGGGTGAATGAGTGTATTTTAATTGGTTGTTGGGTGGATAAGTGTGTTCTGATTTGATTGCTGGATGGATGAGTTTGTTCTGATTCGTTGCTTGGGGTTGATTACGTTCTGTCTGAGTGCGTTCTAATTAGTTGCTGTGAAGATGAGTGTGTTCTGATTGGTTGTTGGATGGATTAGTGTGTTCTTATTTAGTTGCCGGATGGATGAGTGTGTTCTGATTTGTTGCTGAGGGTTGCGTGTGCTCTGATTGTTCAGTAAGGGGATAAGTTCGTTCTGACTGGTTGCTTTATGTTTCTTTGGTGTGTTTTGATTGGTTCTAACTGGTTGCTGGATGGATGAGTGTGTTCTGATTGGTTGCTGGGGATTGATTAACTGGTTCTTCCTGGTTACTGCATGGTTGAGTGTTTTTTGACTGAAAGCCGGGTGCATGATTGTGTTCTAATTGGTTGCTGGATGAATGGATGTGTTTTGATT
>CAIGQZ010035066.1:6844749-6871235 GCA_903798205.1 Danio tinwini
ATATATATATATATATATGGGTGTATATAAAAGGGAACACAATGTACATTTCACAAAAAAGTGATTCAGATGACAGATTTCCACAAAATCACATAAATCAGTCCTTCAAAAGTTGTGTTTCACTTTTTAAGCACTGTGATGTACACAAATTATAATTTTTGATTTAATATTACAACTAAAAAGCCCATTTTAAGTGAATAAAGACATCCTGCATGATCAGCAGCAAATGTTTACAGTTGGCATAACTTTATGAATTTATAATAACATGTGTTGTTGCAACCATTAGTCTACAAATCTTTTTTTTTTATTACAGTTGCATCTACAGTTGAAACAATTAAAAAGCAAATCTATAATGAATAAAAAGCCCTCGATTGATTAGGATTAGTAGCATTATGTCATCTAATTAATATTCATAAGCTGAGCTGATAAGGTTTATAATGTGTCCCTGCCCTGACAACCGTGAAGGCCAAAGGTTTGCAGAGCTTTTGAAACCTTGCAGGTCAAGGTGACATTTATGCACAATATTTCTGTATACTGAATTGAATGTATATTGGTGAATATATTGATTATTTACGTTTAAATGCACAGATATACCTTAAACAAAAATTATACAGAGAGATATTTAATTTCCATTCTAAAGTAGTTCACAGACAAAAAATCTTAAGGTCTGCTAAGATGAAGTAAAATTAATTGCAATGAAAATAATCCAATGCATCTGCATCACACAAGCATTTATGAACATCTAATTATCTTATTTTATTATGAGCTTTATCAGACATGAATGCTCGCAAATTAACCTCAGATGTTCAATCAGTCTGTGAACATGTGAAAAATGCTGTATATCGTGAAGGAAAGTGCAGAAAATGAGTTCGAAAACATATGTCTGTGGTGTTTCCTTTGCATGGAAAAGTCCAAAGTTCCTTGTTTTTCATCTGAAATGTTTTAACAGTCAGATCAGTCACCAATCTGTGGCTTGATCTTGTTTTATTTGAAGAAACTTCAATAAACAAGTCTTGAAATGCTGAATTTGGCTTGAATAAAATGCATATTTGAGAATATTCGTGTTGCAAATGTGAATAAATTAGGCATATTTGCATTACAATGCATAATTTTTAAGACTTTAGTTTATTCCTATTAACTCGCATAACTGCGATTTACATGCATAATAAAATAATATATTATATACATGCATAATGTAATAAAGATTGTTGCTGCCTTAATATTTTCAGTCAAATCAAATCACTTTTCTAGTCATCAATGAAACTGACTTAAAATATAAAGTTGAACCTGATTATCTTATTAAAGGAGCATAAAAACATTTGTTGACATGACTTTATCATATAATTTTTACAATGTTTATAAAATGTAAACTATGAAACACTCTTCATACTATTAAAAATAACCTGTTTTCCACACATTTAACATAAAATACACTATATTTGCAAATTCCAATAAATGTAAAGAGTGTTTTACAAGCTATGTACGACGTTCAATGTAAATTAGGTCACAGAATGCACTTTTTATTCATGTAAATGCAATGATATATTATCTATAAGCAATTTAAAGGTTTTGTATGTGTAATTATGCAGTATTTTAAAATGTTTTCCATACAAAGACAAAAGCCTATCAAATTGTTTTTACATTTAACAGAAAATACACTGTATTTTTGTATTCTAATGAATGTAAGAGTGTTTTTACAAGCTATGTATAACGTTTAATGCAATTTTCAGAACCAAATGCACTTTTTATTTATGTAAATACAACGATATATTAATTATAAGGAATTTATAGGTTTTGTATGTGTAATTGTGCATTATTTTTAAATGTTTTACACAAAGAAAAAACCCTATTAACATTTTTTTTACATTTAACAGAAAATACACTATATTTGCGTATTTAAATGAACGTAATAGTGTTTTTACAAGCTATGTATGACATTTAATGCGATTTAGGTCACCGAATGCACTTTTTATTCATGTACATGCAACAATCTATGACTTATAACCAATGTATAGGTTTTGTATGTGTAATTATGCATTATTTTAAAATGTTTTCTACACAAACACAAAACCCAATTAACTTTTTTTGAACATAAAATACACTATTTTTGTATTCTAATGAATGCAAGAGTGTTTTTACAAGTTAAGTACGACATTTAATGCGATTTAAGTCACTGAATGCACTTTTTATTCATGTAAATGCAACGATATATTACTTCCACACGAAAACAAAACCCTATCCAAGTTTTTTTTAATTTAACAGAAAATACACTTTACTTACATATACTAATGAGTGTTTTATAAGCTTATTTTTGGATTTACACGCTTAACTTAGGATTTTTCCACACAAAGGAGACACCACAGACCTGAACCTGCTCGTTTTCTGCACTTTCCTTTACAATATACAGTATTTTTAACATGTCCACAGGCTAAATGGACATTTACAGTTAATTTCGAGCATTTATTCTCTGATAAGCTCATAATAAAATAAGATAAGATAATTAGGCTGCTCATAAATGCTCGTTTGATGCAGGTATTGAATTATTTCCACTCACAATCAATTTTACACATTAATTAGATCACCGAACGCACTTTTCCCCCCTGTAGATGCAATAATATATTACTTATAAGCGTTATTTATATGTTTTGTATGTGTAATGTTCCTTATTTTACCGCCGTCATTGTTTCCTGTCACTTCACTGATGTAGAACTCGAACCTGAGTAACTCTTCTCTTTATCTCGCGTTTTCCCCGCCCTTCCAAAGTTCTCTCCGTGCTCCCATTGGCTCACGGTCCGCAAGACTGTCTCAGAGACGCGCGCTGATTGGCTGCTGGCGCTCGAATGATCTGTTCGGAATTCAGCAGAAGTACAAGTGATGTGAGTGAGTGTATAAGACAGTATGAGTCTCTCATCCGCTTCTCTTTCTCATCACACACGACAATACTGTGTGAGTGTGTGATCAAAGTGCCTGCTGAGAAGGTGAGTCAAATACTGAAGGTTTAACTCAATGCACTTTTTCTTTCAGCTCCTGTTATATAACAATGGACGTGTTCAGTGGATGAATTAACATCATGAGTTCATCAGGTTCAATTGGTGAATGAAAAGAATGTGAATGTGTTATTTGTGGTGTTTATTTCTGGTGTTTACCCTTTTTTGCAGCGCTCTTAGCCTGTTCCTGCTTTGTTTGCATTGTCATTTGTTATGCAAAGTGAAATAAAAGTAATTGACTGAGGTAAAAATTGAATAACTAATGTACTTATGTAAAACAAACAAGCAAGATTGTGTTAGTTTGTGCAATTCTGCAGGATTCTTCTGCTTTTCTGTGCAAGTTGAATGAGATTATGTGAACATTCTTTGTCTCCTTCTTGAACAGCAGCCAGGATTGTGTTTCAGTGCGCTTGGGGGAAAAGTAGACATATTTTTTGTACAGTATAACCATGTTTTTGGGGCAGATTAATGGTAAATTTGTATATTAATGGTTGCCAAAGTTTGCCAGGTGACTTGCTTTGGATTTGTAAATGTGTAAACCTTTAGTTTTCATTAGGGAAGTGTTAATTGTGGATTAAAGAGGAGTTATTTTAAGCATAAAATGGCTTCCAATAGTGTAAACTAATATTTTGGGGTTGATTTTGCAATAGTACATTACATATTTTGATTTATTCCAATTATTATTATCTTTTTTGCAGTTCAGATATCAAGAACTTGTGCACTAAAAATTATGGCAGTTTTGGCAGTTTTTTTGGAAATTATGCATTAAAATAAACATAAAATGAAACCAACTAATCATTCTGACCTGTATTTATTAATTTATGTAGTATAAAATAAGTGGTCATACTAATACTATAAAATATAATCCAAAACAAATTAGAAAAAAATAATTATTTATTAATTTTAATTATTTTATAAGCCATTAAAAATAAGCCATAATTTAAAGTATGAAAAAGGCTGCGCAAATGCCATTGTAGAACATTTTTGTGTGCATCAGATTAAATGTTTAAAAGTGATTTTATATGCATTACATTTTGTAAAAATGTAATTTTACTGGGCGTCTCCACGGCAAACATATATGAGAGTCAATATTTTTTTTTTACATTTGAAAACTAAAGAAAATATGATATTGTTATATTAAATTATTATTTTACAAATATTATTTTGTTGCTTTATTATAAGTTGCATCATACAATACTCACCATGCGAAGTGAATATTTTTGTTGTATAATTAATAAATCATTTAATAAATATTAAATTAATATATATTTATATTGTATGTTATATGTAGAAAACTTATTGCTATTATTCAATGCATGTTCATTTGCATTGCACGTACTTGACTGCTTTGCTTTGTGTTCCAGTGATACGCGAGCAGCACTGTTCAGAGATCAGCGATGGGTGGCGGAGGACAGCAGACGGACCGAATTACCGGCACCAACGGCAGATTCAGCAGCTACACCTGGGAGGAGGTGCAGAAACACACCAAACATGGAGATCAATGGGTGGTGGTGGAGAGGAAGGTTTATAACGTCAGCCAGTGGGTGAAGAGACACCCTGGAGGACTGAGGATCCTCGGACACTACGCTGGAGAAGACGCCACGGTAAAACTACCTGCAGGTTTACATGCATGATAAACTTTGATAGAAACATTGGCTTGGTGCCAGAAATAATTCGACAACATTATTTGTCTAGGCATCATAATTGGATATTAAGCTTAAAATATCATGGTAATAAAATTGACTACAAAATAATATCCAAAAATTATGTATGTTTATATATACAAATGTAAAGTGTTGGTTGTATTATTGTAAAACAAAGTCCTAGCATGCTTTATAAATTGCCTATGCTTGATTTGTGCTTTGATTTATGGCCAAATGTACTATATAGCATTCATTCATTAATTTTCTTTTCAGCTTAGTCCCTTTATTCATCAGGAGTCGCCACAGCGGAATGAACCGCCAACTTATCCAGCATATGTTTTACACAGCGGATGTCCTTCCAGCTGCAACACATCACTTGGAAACATCCATACACACTCATTCACACACACACAGACAATTTAGCTTAGGCAATTCACCTGTACCGCACTTGTGGGGGAATCCGGAACACCCAGAGGAAACCCACACCAACACGGGAAGAACATGCAAACTCCAAACAGAAATGCCAACTGACCCAGCCGAGGCCCGAACCAGCGACCTTCTTGCTGTAGGCGATCGTGCTGCCCACTGCGCCACCGTGACGCCCCAATAGATATTAAAAATGTAATATTGTCAAAGTTGTAAAATATTTATTTATTTATTTTATTTATTTATTAACTTTTTATTTAAAATACATTCATATTTGAAATGGCAGACATAGTGACAGACTTACCACTTTTTTTTTGCATTTTTGCAACAAGAACAGAGAGAAGAGAAAATAGTAAAAAAAAATTAATAAAATAAAATAATGATAAAAACAGCCTTAAAAACTTTAAAAAATGTAACTTAAAATATAAAATATTGATAAAAATATTTAAAAAAATTATTATTGATTTAGATCTTATAAATAATAATAATAAACTGAAATGATAATAATAGTAATAAAATAGAAATAATAATAACAATAATAATAATAATGAAGCCATTAAAGCCAAAATTTGCAGGGCGAAACATGAATAAATAAACAGTTTCATATTAATATGTGCATCAAATGACAAGATTTTATGTTTTGTTTTCAATGTCAAATTAAATTAATTGTTTTACATTTAACTGTATTAGTGCCAATAGTTTTTATCTATTTAGGCACAGTGAGTAGCACAATCGCCTCACAGCAAGAAGGTCACTGGTTTGAGCCCCAGCTGAGTCAGTTGGCATTTCTATGTGGAGTTTGCATGTTCTCCCAAGGTACGCATGGGTTTCCCCGACAAGTCCAAAAATATGCGCTATGGGTGAATTCGGTAAGCTAAATTGTCCATGTGTGTGTGTTAATGAGTGTGTATGGATGTGTTCCGATGTTGGGTTGCAGCTGAAAGGGCATCCACTGCGTAAAACATATGCTGGATAAGTTGGTGGTTCATTCCGCTGTGGTGACCCCTGATTAATAAAGGGACTAAGCCGAAAAGAAAATGAGTTAATAAATATATATATATATACATAAATACGTATACACGTATATACACAAATACATCCATTCCACACATGTATATCTATACATACATATATAAAAATATCAAATTAACCTCATCAAAAAATAATTAAATAAATAAAATAAGTATAAGATAAAATATAATAAAAAGTTGTGAAACATATTCTCGCAAAGATGCATAACCTCTGGAATTATGACAATGTTTGTTCATTCATTCATTCATTTCAGCTTAGTCCCTTTATTCATCCGGGGTCGCCACAGCGAATTGAACCGCCAATTTATCCAGCATATGTTTTACATAGCGGATGCCCTTCCAGCTGCAACCCATCACTGGGAAACATCCATACACACTTATTCACACAAATACACTTCAGACAATTTACTTAATTTACTTAATTAACTTACTTAATTCAGCTATACTGCATGTTTTTGGACTGTGGGGGAAACTGGAGCACCCGGAGGAAACCCACGCAAACACAGGGCGAACATGCAAACTCCACACAGTAACGCCAACTGACCCAGCCGGGGCTCGAAGCAGCGACCTTCTTGCTGTGAAGCGATTGTGCTACCCACTGCGCCATCGTGCTTTTTATAGATAATTATATTGTCGTTGTGGAGAACGTCAACCATTTACTCCATTTATTTTCAAAGATCTCTATTTGTAATCGAAGTGGATGTGTCATTTTTTCATCTCCTAAACTTCTGTTATTATTTTAAACCATTCATCTTTAGTTGGTGGTTCTTCTTTATACCATTTCCGGGTTATAGCTTTTTTAACTTGTCACAAAAAATGTCTTAAATAGATATATATCCAATAGTTCAATTTTAAAACAATTAAGACAATACTCTGATTAAGAGTATTTTTTTTATTAATTTAATCAAGCTAAACAGAAATTGGATTACGACATGTGGAGTATGCCCATTTTAATGCCATTATTGAAGTGCAGTACAGACATGTAAACACTGCAGCCAAAGTATTACCATCGTGTAGGATTCTTGCTGTATTTTGTGACAGGATAGTCTACACACATGGCTGTTTGACACTATTCTCTGCACCTACCGAGTCAGTGAAGGATCACAGACACCCGCATTGTGATATGCAGAGGTTTTTTCCCATTCAGCGTGCGGTATCAAATTCCATTTAAACAACACTCTTCCAGCAGTTTATACTCATATCCAACATCCCAGTTTGTCAAGGGGGCATAAATGAAATGTTTCTGAATGAAAGTGAAACAACTGCAGTTGAAGTCGACAAATTAAAAATGAAACACCCGAAATTACATGAAACTCCGGAGGAAATGTGGGTAGCGCGGTGACGCAATGACGTTAATGGATCTATGTGCTATAACATGTAAAACGGGATCATGAAAGGAACCTTCAAAAAGCAACTCATGTACATGCCTAAATTATATTATTGTCTTATTCAGATGAAGGCAAATCATTCCATTAATGATTTAGTCACTTTTATTATTTTGTTAATATTAAAAAAACATTGCAGACTCATGTATGAATTAGGGATGCAACGATTAACCGGTTTTACTATTAACCACGATTTAATTCTTCACGATTAATTAATCGTAAAGGCTTCTCAACACCGCATTTCTGAACAGAACAAAACTGCAGCAACTGAACTGAACAGAAAGTTATGCCAACTGTGCGCTAGTTTGTAAACCGAGACTAATGACCACGCACACTGCATTAACTATGACTGAGGCTATTAACTAAGGCAAGCTCGTGTAAGTGCATTTATTTTAATAGAGGGACTCGCACTCGACGCAACGCGCTCACGCTTTTCAGGCGCACTAATTGAGATGGAGGCTTTTGTGACCGCGGGAACTGCAAAAGGCTGAAGTTTAAAAAAGAAGCAATGAAAAGTACACAGGTTTGCAAGCCCAGTTAAATTGGCAAATATTGGCACCGATGAGAGCGATCATGCGGTGAATGTTGATCTGCCAGCCAAGATCAATCGAGTGATTTCGGAGAGAGTGCTAAAAGTCTCTGTGGATCAGCTGTTTAATGGCCCGAATCTCGATGTGTTGCATTCACTGCGTGTTCAGCACAAATGTCAGCTAAAGGTAAAATCTAACTTCTTTGCCAAAGAAGCTCGACTTTACCAAGTTCATTCTGACACTTCGGCTCATGACTTTTCAAAGAGTAGTAGAAGACTTTTCTTCCTTTCTTTTGTCCGATCTTTCTGGTTATTAAATTGACATGCATATAAAAACAATAGTGCAAAAATCTATATTTCTTAATGCAACGCTTCATTTTTGTTTGATGCAAACTCTAGATTTTTTTTCATAATGTAACAATAGGACTTTTTATAGCAGATAACTCGCATTCAAGCACTTTCAGGGCAGCATGATAATGTTATTCATTGTTAGTATCATTGTCGTCATCGACATCATTAATATGTTATATTCATTTTAAAATGTTTGCACAAATATCAGTAAGTGATTACAGTATTAGTTAGTTGTTTCTGATTTTTGTTAGTCCTGAGTGATGTTGTTTTCAAATACAATTAATCTGTAATATACAATTTGCAGTGGTGATCATTTATTTTTGATGGGTGCTCCTAAATTTTTTATGGTGCTCCTAAAATTTTGAAGGTTTGAAGCAACAGTGCTACCAAGAAAAATTTTTCATTTCAAGCCCTGCATTAGACAAATACCATTTTTTATTTGTTCTGTCATTTATTCACAATGTAAATATGTATGTTTAAATGTCAAAAATGTTACTTATTTTTAAGCACAAAGAGAAAAATGGGCCATTGTCTGTTTTTAATATTATTTTGTGCTGTATTAATTGGTTACTGAGCAGCAATAAACAACACTTTAAAATAAAAGGAGTTTTCATGTGATTTTCTAAACTAGTCGTGTTTTGAAATTAATAAATGCATAATAATCATGAAAACCGTGATTATTTCTCAGACTATAATCGTACAACCAAAATTTATAATCGTTGCATCCCTAGTATGAATATTAAAATTTAACATGAACATTACATTTTGACAGGTTATTAAATTTGAACACCTGAAGAGTTTCAGAAAAACATGTTTATTTGTAGTAATGTTTCTGTGATTGTTTCGAATAAGATCTTAATCAAGATGATAACTGACTGACAGGGTTTTATCTGCTGCGATAGGAGGCGTTTACTGCGTTCCATCCAAACCTTCAGCTGGTGAGGAAATACCTGAAGCCGCTGTTAATCGGAGAGCTGGAGGCATCTGAACCCAGTCAGGACCGGCAGAAAAATGTGAGTAACGACGAGAAAATGTGTCATGAATATGAAAATGACTGTGACGTTTCTGTCACTTGAATAAGAGATCTCTCTTTCTCTCTCCCTCTCTTTCTCTCTCTCTCGCTCTCTCTCTCTCTCTGGAACTTTAGTGTATAAATTTAATTTAATATATGTAATAGTTGTTTAGAAATGAAGTTGTAAGTTGTTGTTTTTTTCCTCTGTGTTTATAGTCTGGGTAATCAGTCTTTATAAGCTTCATCTATGTTTGCAATCATGGGGGATCAGGGCTAGGTGTGTGAGTGCAGGGCATGATGGGATTTGTAGTTCATTTCAGTGGCAGAATTGTAGTCCGAGTGATATGTTTTCCTGCTACCTGCAAGGTCTAGATCGCTGGTGATCGTGACAATCAGTGAATAAATGTTAATGTATTTCTTTTTTTATTTGAATTCCCTCTTTCCTGAAGCAGTTCAAACTGAGAACAGAAATCAGCCACTGTATCATTATATGAGCTCTGAATAATAAACTTCACATTGCAGAATGACTATCAAGCAGTAATTCCACTTCCCAGGCACCCAAATAACAGCCTGTTGCCTTTACTGTGCCAACAATGCAGTTCTCGGATTACACTTTGACTTAAGGCCAATTTTATTATCACTCCTGTTCTGAGTGATTCTTTCTTTTTTTTCCTTTTCTTTTTACAGCCCTAAAAATCAGGTCACAAAACACATCACTGTGTCTCTACATCACTACCAAGTGTTAATTTTTTCCTAATAATTCAATGCCCAGTCATCAAATATCTTTTGCTCATATTATACCACAAGGGCATTGAATGCTTCAGTCTGATTGGCTGATGAACAATCTTTAAGTGTAAGAATAAATATATAGAACTAAATAAAAATGTATTTCACAAAATGCTAAAGTTAAAGCCAACAAGACAATGAATGAAGCATTCATTCATTCATTAATTCATTCATTTTCCTTTGGCTTAGTCTCTTTATTAGTCTTTTTAGGGGTCGCCACAGCGGAATGAACCACCAACTTATCCAGCATATGTTTTATGCAGTGGATGCCCTTCCAGCACTTCCTCCCAGCACTAGGAAACACCCATACACTCTCACATTAACACATACACTCACACACTACGGCCAATTAAGTTTCTTCAATTCACCTGTAGCACATGTGTTTGGACTGTGGGGGAAACCGGAGCACCCTGCGGAAACCCACGCCAACACGGGGAACAACATACAGACTCCACACAGAAATGCCAACTGGTCCAGCCAGGACTTGAACCATTGACCTTCTTGCTGTGAGGCGACAGTGCTAACCACTGAGCCACTGTGCCACCCATTAATGAAACACTGTAAAAAAAAAAAGTACTGCACTTCATTCGATTTAAGTTGAGTCAACTAAATAAGCCCTGCAGGAAGTTGCCTTTTAATTTTGTCAACTATTTTTTTTCTTTTTACAGTGAGCTAGCTAGAACTAAACTGAAATGACCAGCAAATTTAAAAACAGAATCAAAATAAAAGTTAAAAAACTGTAGTAACCTTGGTAGGTATCATAGTATAAACTGAATAATTGACTCTGGAACATTGAATTATTAGAAAATAATACACATATTCATGCCTTAACCATTTCCACCTTGAGTGTGTAATATTTTCTAATAATTCAATGGCCTGTCGTTGATTATTTCTAACTTTAACGCCTCATTCTGCATTAAACAACATTTAAGATCCCTTAATACAATCTTAAGTTACACACCTTAATAAATATCATTAAGCAGCTAATAAGATGTTAATTTCAGGCACAAGTCATAGTTAATAATGACAATTTAGTTGACCAATGTGCTCAACAATAACAAAGACTCTAGAATACGCAAGACGTGTCACTCATATACTTTTGAATGGGGAAAAGTGTTAATATGGAGAATGAAGCCCCGCCTTCTAGTACAGAAGCCAATCGGCGATCACTATATGGCAAATAAAGCCCGCCTTCCAGTACAGAGACCAATCAACGATCGCTATAGAATGACAATTCTCCGAGGGAGGGGATTGGACCAGACTTGAGTTTCTGCAGATTATATGTGATACGAACATTTAGAAATGAAACTAAATAGACAGTTGTTGTTTAATCTTATTGGTTATTCGTAATATGATAAATTTGATGTTTCCCCATTCAAACAGAATGCCAGAGATTACTGCCCAAGAGGCGTTTTAAAGATAGCTGCCGAGTGAAATGACTTGCCTTAAAGGGACTTTGACAATAATTAAAACCCAACCCTATCTCACTGCAATTCGTAACCATTTTGATTTAGTGGCTAATCTCATTCGTACAATTTGGTACGATTTGCTTATCCCCCGATGACGGTTGGGGTTTAGGGGCGGGGTTTTGTGCCACGCCTCCTTTTTAAAATCCTACATCTGCCGTTATGTACAATTGTATATAACTGACAAAACGTTAAATGGTTACTTGTCCTCGTGAGATCAGGCTGTTAAAACCACAAACACCAACGATAAAACAAAGACTATACAAATTACATCAGAACGAGTAATGGGGAAAGAGCTTCTAGAAAATAAGTCAGTAAATAACTCAATAATTTTGGTAAACTGGAACAATTTTAACTTAGATATAAAAACAGAGAAAGATAGTAAAATAATAAAAATAGTCAAATATGACCCTGTTGTTAGAAGTAATACTGGCTTTAAGGCTTAACTAGGCAAGTTAGTGCAATTAGGCAAGTCATTGTATAACAGTGGTTTGTTGCGTAGCCAATGGGAAAAATATTACTCAAAGGGGCTAATGATATTGACCTTAAAATGTTATTTTTTTTTTAATAAAAACTGCTTTTATTCTAGCCAAAATAAAACAAATAAGACTTTCTTATGTGTCTTATGTTCATGTTTCTGTCAGGCTGCTCTTGTGGAAGATTTCCGAGCCCTGCGTGAGCGTCTGGAGGCTGAAGGCTGTTTTAAAACCCAGCCGCTGTTTTTCGCTCTGCATTTGGGCCACATTCTGCTCCTGGAGGCCATCGCTTTCATGATGGTGTGGTATTTCGGCACCGGCTGGATCAACACACTCATTGTCGCTGTTATTCTGGCTACTGCACAGGTACAATGTACATTTGTGATAAAAGACTTATAATGGCTGTTATTAAAGGGTTTGTTTACCCAAATGTGAAAATTTTGCTTTATGTAATTTTACTTATGTCATTCTAATCCCTTGAAACCTTCGCTCTGTCTAATGAAGATATTTTAGATGAAATCCCTCATACTCCATAGACAGCAAGGGGCCCAAGATGTTCAAAGTCCGGAAAAGGAACCAAAAACATTGTCAAAACAGTAATGCATACCCTTATTCAAGCCATTTTTACAGATTTTGGTGCACAAAAATGTTCTTGGAGCTTCATATGATTAAAGTTGAACCATTGAAGCCACATGACCTGTTTTAACAATGTTTTTGGTTCCTTTTCTGGACGTTGAAGGAGCTCTCCAATTTAATCTATAATATATCTTAATATTAGTGCTGGGTAAAGCTTAATCACGATTAATCACATCCAAAATAAAAATTAGTTTTTGACATAATATGTGTGTGTGTTTTATATATATTTATTATGTATATGTGATACTCACAATTTTGTTACATAGATATTTAAATTTATATATAATTTATATCTTATACATGTATATTTTATATCTAAATATAAACAAAACAAATTCAAATAAATGCTTGCATGCGTGTATTTATAAATACATAATAAATGTACACACATTAAACAGTACACATACACAATACACACTAGAGATGCGCAGATGAGCTAAAATGTTACCCGTATCTGCTCCTTCATACTAATCATCCACCTGCCACACCGCCCACACATATTATTTTATCTGATATATATATAA
The DNA here is from genome assembly GCA_903798205.1 of Danio tinwini. NCBI lineage: Eukaryota > Metazoa > Chordata > Actinopteri > Cypriniformes > Danionidae > Danio > Danio tinwini. Next base: position 6,858,002 of record CAIGQZ010035066.1, read on the forward strand.
ATATATATATATATATCCGCACCCGCTGGTCAACTGCTATGACCCGCGACCAGGGCCGGAGCAAGCCGAACTGCTGCTCTAGGCAATGGACTAGCACGCCGCCCTCAACCCAAAAGTGAAAATGAACCTGACCAGTTCATAAAGTGAGGACGGGGGTTGATGTTGCGGATGAGTCAGTACGTAGGGCGGCGGGGAGCGTTTGCCGCCCTCACTATTATGCCAGACCCCTATTTTGCAAGTGTTCTGTTGATGTTGTGGATGAAAGTCAGTATGTTGGGTTGGGTGGCGGGGCGCGTTTGCCGCCCTCATTATTATGCCGCTCTAGGCGGCCGCCTAGGTCGCCTCTATGGACGCGCCGGCCCTGTCCGCGACCCACCCGCAATTAATCATGATGTAATTTTTTATTACCCGACCTGCCCGACCCGCGGATTATCCGAAGCGCCAGCTGATATAACCGCCTTCTGCGCATCACTAGTACACACACACATTAAACAGTACACACACACACAACTTTTATTTTGGATACGATTAATCGCAATTTATTTTTGCCCAGCACTAGGGGCAGACTGGCCCCCCCCCCCCCCCCCCAACACACACACACAAACACATACCCCCCCTCTACTTTTCATGAAAACCGGGACTGTCAAACCCAACCCCCCAGTCCGCTCCTGCCCAGCACTACTTAATAAATATAATTCTCAGGGTATTGGAACTACATGAGCGTGAGAAATTAACAACAGAATTTTAATTTGTGTGTGAACTAACCCTTTAAACCTTGTTTTTTTTTAAAGCAGCGGATGTGGAAACCAAAACATGTTGTTTTTTTGGATATTGGTGTTTAACTAGTCAGCTAAAAAGATGTTTAGTTGTTTTGTACTGCAGCAGAATGTGTGTTATGTTTATTTTTTCTTTGTCTTGTGCTTTATTGTGTGTTTAGTCACAGGCTGGATGGTTGCAGCATGACTTTGGTCATCTGTCCGTGTTTAAAACATCTGGAATGAATCATTTGGTGCACAAATTTGTCATCGGACACCTGAAGGTATCAGCATGCTCACGATAAATGACCTGTTATTATGATGCATTGCACAATGTCCTAATAAAGCAGCAGTCATGACGAGACATTAAGTCTTCCAGCTTGCACATATTTGTGAAGTAACAGGATCAAAAATTAATTTAAAGCATCAGATTGCATATTTGAAGATGAAAACAAACCTTGTGCTTAACATTATTAGCATATTATTGTGTTTCGAACAAATTTTGCACAAAAATTAGCACATTACTTAGCATGTTTCTAGCATATTATCACATTGTTAGCATGGATTAGCAGATGAATGTACATGCTGTTACTATGTTTATCTAACTTGAATTAGCGTGTTGTTGCTTGAATTAGCAACTTTCTTAAAAACTAGCATCATACCATATATCTAGCAATAAACAGCATTCTGCTAAGATGTAAGCATTGCTAACCTTTTAGCATGTTAAACCATACCGTTAGCATACATTTGGATGTTGCTAGCATGTTTCTATCAGCATACTGTCTGTATAAAATAGGTATCTAACATGAATTAGGATGTTGTTAGCATGAATTAGCCTGTAGCTAACATTTTCTAGCATGTTTTGAGCATTTTAAACCATACTGTCAGCATAAATTAGGATGTTGCTAGCATGTTTCTGTCATGATAACATTCTGTTTGTAAAATAGGTGTCTAACTTTATTAATTAGCATGTTGTTGCTTGAATTGGAAAATTTCTTGCACTAATTAGCATGGCTTTGTTACTATGTATCTACCAATAAACAGCATACTGCTAGGATGTAAACATTGCTAACTTTTTAGCATGTTAAATCATACAGTTAGCATGAATTTGGATGTTTCTAGCACGTTTCTATTATGATAATAATATTTTGTTTGTATAAAATAGGTATCTTACATGAATTAGGATGTTGTTAGCATGAATTAGCTTGTAGCTAACATTTTCTAGCATGTTTTGAGCATGTTTCTATCATGATAACATTAATGTTCGTGTAGAAAATAGCTAATTTGAATTAGCATGTTGTTGCTTAAATTAGCCATTTTCCTAAACAAATTAGCATAGTGTTAGCATGCATCTGGCATTACACAGCATTCTTCTAGGATGTAAACATTGCTAACTTTCTATCATGTTAAACCATATTTTTAGCATACATTCGGATGTTGCTAGCATGTTTCTATCATGATAACATTCTGTTTGTATAAAATAGGTATCTAACATGAATTAGGATGTTGTTAGCATTGATTATCTTGTAGCTAACATTTTCTAGCATGTTTTAAGCCTGTTAAACCATACTGCCAGCATAAATTAGGATGTTTCTATCATGATAACATTCTGTTTGTATAAAATGAGTACCGTACTTGAATCACCATGTTGTTGCTTAAATGAGCAAATTTCTTGCAGAAATTAGCATGGTGTTGTTACCATATAGCTAGCAATAAACAACGTTCCGCTAAGATGTAAACATTGCTAGCTTTTTAGCATGTTAAACCATACTAGTAGCATAAATTTGCATGATTCTAACATGTTTCTATCATGATAACACCTTTTGTATGAAACAAATAACATGAATAGGATGTTGTTGGCATGAATTCGTTTGTAGCTAACATTTTCTAGCATAAATTGGGATGTTGCTAACATGTTTCTGTAATCATAACCTTCTGTTTGTATAAAATGGGTATCTAACTTGAATTAGCATGTTGTTTGAAATACCAAATTTTTTTAGCATGAATTAGCATGCATTCTTCTAGAACGTAAACACTGCAAACTTTCTAGCATGTTAAACCACACTGTTAGCATGAATTTGGATGTTGCTAGCATGCTTCTATCATGATAACATGCTCTTTGTATAAAATAGCTATCTAACAGGATTTATCAGCTTGTTAGCATGAATTAGCTTGTAGCTAACATTTTCAAGCATGATTAGATACTGTTAACATGTATATTAGAATGTTTCTACCTTTTTTCGATAGCATGAATTAGCATTAGCATTCTAATTAAAATGTACTATTTTACAGAATATGTTACTATTTATTCTACTTATTAAAAGCATCACACTGTTAGCACTATGTTAACTAAATAGAGGTTGTGTTTCATTGTTGAAGCTGATGTGTGTGTGTATTAGGGTAGGGAAGCACTACCAAAGCTTGCCTCTCGTTCAAATCGAGAAACTGGATTTACAAGAGACACAGAGAGGCCATTGACCAGTTCAGTGAGTACCTAATATTCATTCATTCAGCTTATTGTGTGTGTGTGTGTTTTCAGGGAGCATCTGCGGGCTGGTGGAACCATCGGCACTTCCAGCATCACGCTAAACCCAACATCTTCAAGAAGGATCCGGACGTCAACATGCTAAATGCGTTTGTGGTGGGAAACGTGCAGCCTGTGGAGGTACAAACACACACCGCACACATGATAAACACGCGGAGAAACACTCATCTGATCCCACTGCATTTGTGTGTGTGTGTGTGTGTGTGTGTGTATGTGTGTGTGTGTGTGTGTGTGTGTGTGTGTGTGTGTGTGTGTGTGTGTGTGTGTGTTTATTACAGTACGGCGTTAAGAAGATCAAGCATCTGCCTTACAACCATCAGCACAAGTACTTCTTCTTCAGTAAGTGTTCACTGTTAGTGATTCCTACTGAACATTTTTATGATTATGATTATGATTGTAAACGATCCTAATATTAAGATTTACTTTAATCTCAAAATCTACTCTCAGACATTTTTTAGCTTTTTGAAATTGAATAAGTTTTTTTCTCAAAAGTTTTTTATTAAAACAAGTTTTTTTTTTGGGGGGGTGGGGGGGGGGGGGGGGGTTAATAAGGCCCAATCCCAATTCTACCCCTTAGCCCTTCCCCTTACCGCTTCGTTTTGCGCATTCCCGTTAAGGAGAAGCAGTTAGAGGTGTGAACCTACACTGGTCTCACGGTTCGGTTCGGTTACGATTATCATGCCATCGATTCAGTTCAATATGACATCTCGGTGCATCACTGTTACGCCTTCATGATGTTATACTAGGGACTGTAGTAAATAACATTTATATTGTGACAGTCTTGTGTAATATGGGAGAAAAAGAACCATGCATCAAGCAAAATACTGCCAAAAAGAGAATCATTTATTATACAAAAATCAAAGATAAACAGAAAAATAGTAATAATAAGGAAGAATAATATAAATAACAACAAATAACACAAACAGTAAATTGTATACAATATATAATAACAAAAATAATCCAAAAACAATAAACCCACAGGGGAAGAGGACAAAAGTGGCGCTGAAAGAAAAGAAAATAACAAAACCAAAAATCAAACTAACTCAGTATAATCCTTTTACCTAACTGAAAACAAAATAATCAAAAGCAAGTCTTCAGCATTTACACGCTCTAACTTACCTACTCTAAACCTAACCAAACAGAAAATACAAAGCCAGCGCTCACTCCTAAACCTAGTGTGTCTATACGCAGGTTTACTAGGTGATGTAAAGATGTATGTCACGTGACATCTACCTCTCCAAATCCCCCTGGGGAAAACAAGGGATAACAGCAAATAATCTCAAATGAAGAATAGAAAAGAATTAATGGAAATAAACCAGATGGCAATAACAACTTTTGGTGAAGCAATATTAAGTACCAAAAAAATAACAAAACAAACTAACGTGAGGCAGATTAAAACAATTAACAAAACAGGAACGCAAAAAGCCTCTCCCTGGCGTCCCACTCGTCGTCTTTTTAAAAACCTGGCAACCACTCAGATTGGCCACAGAAGCCGCCATGTCACCGAGGATAATGATGACTGATTCTACAGCCAATACCAATTCGAAAGGGGTTGAACCTGTGAAACCGTAAGAGAGACAGAGAGAACAGGTGCGCGTGTGCGGAAAAGAGAAGGAGAAAGAGAGCGAAAGAGAAAGACACACACACGCAAAATTCCCGGAGCGTAACAATCTCGGTGCATTGACGATGCTTTCCATACACAGTTTTATATTTTCTTCACAGCACAGCAATTCTTGTATTAAAATGTATAAATATATTTATATCTTATTTGTAATACAATTTTGTCATTTAGTACAAACAGTCGGATATATAAACTACCTTTTCAAAAACACAAGCATTTATAGCAAATAAACAAATATAAATATCCCGCTTGCTCTCTGAGCCTTGTCTTGGTCACGCGCTCAACAGAAAGGGCTGCGGTTGGCGCTCTTCACAGATGAGTGACACTGATAAACTGTAGCGGCGATTACAGCTGATCCATAATAGACTCTGCTGACACGTGCCTGTGTCTGTATCCAGAAGTATCGCTGTAACAGCCGAGAGGAGAGGAAAAGTCACGCCCAGCAGGTCAAATGGGCCACAGAAAGAGAGAGAAATGGAGTTTACTTTCATTCTCTTAATCGCAGTAAAATAGGGGCTCCTGCTGTTAGTGTCAGTAAAAGACTGTTCAGCAAACACACACGCAGTGAAATTATGCAGTGTTTCTGCATTTTTAAGTAGTTGGAGCGGTTTAAATACTCACGCTCGCCTCCCTCGCCATAGTAAGCTACGACAACATACTGCATATGAGATAAATGACGTCAGTACATAATAACCGGTTATGATTATTACTGAACCGATACCGAATTGTCCGCGTCTGCATCGCGGTGCACCGAATAAACAATTGATTTTGACACCCCTAGTAAGGGTGTCCCAATTCTCTTTAGCTTGAAGGCATAGGGCTAAGAGGAAGGGGTAGATAGCCATTCGAACGAAGATTTTTCAGGACCACACTCGAAACCAAGGGGTAAGAAAATTTCCCCGAAAGAAAAGAGAAATATGGGAAAATACTTAATGAACGGATGATAGCGGGATAGAATGGTAAAATACGGGAAAATCCCGGCAAAAATGGGAGGGTTGACATGTATGAAGTGAACAGGAAGTGTATGTGGAAAAACATCTTTGCATTTCCTCGCAAAAGATCTTTGCGAAAAAACGCAAAACATCTTGGCGAGGGAATGCAAAAACTTTTAAAAATATTTTTTCCTATCTCTCTGTTTTTTTTCTCCCACCAATATTTTTTCTTCCACCTATCCCCCCCCCCCCCCCCCCCCCCCCCCACCACCACCACCACCACCATCACGTCCCTTCCGGGTCTCCCTATAGAATTGAATGAGTTTATTCTCAATATTTTATTTTAACTTTTTAAAGTTTCTAAATTTAATGACTTAAAACTATTTTTTTTCTCAAAATGTATCGAGTTCACTATATTTTTGAAAAATCGTGAAATTTAATGACTATTCTTGAAATTTAATGAGTTTTTTCTCAACATTTTATTTCAACTATTTTTTTCTCAAAATGTAGCAATTATTTTTTTCAAAACATGACTTTATTCTCAACATTGAGTTTATCTCAAAAGATTTTTCTCAATTTGATTGAAACTTTTTCTCAAAATGTAATCACTTTTTTCTTTTTGCGGAACTTTAATGAACTTATTCTCAACATTTCACTTCCTCATTTTTTCTCAAAATTAAATTAACCTTTCATAATTTATTGCCTTTTTTTCTCAAAACACAATTTTATCCACAAGAATCAACGAGTTTATTCTCGACATTTTATTGCAGCATGTATTTGTCAAACTTGAAAGACTTTTTTTAATTTACTGAGTTGACATTTTGTTTTTTAAAAATCCTGAAATTTATTGACTACATTTTATTTAAACTTTTTTTCTCAAAATTAATACAATTCACTAAATTTTATGAGTTTATTCTCAATATTTTATTTCCACCTATTTCTCAAAGTTTAATAAAAAACATAATAAAAATGTAGTTTTTTTTTTCTCAGAACACAATGAATTTATTCTCGAGAATCAATGACTTTATTCTCAACATTTTATTGCAGCATTTTTTTCTAAATTTAATGACTTAAAACGTTTTTTTCTCAAAATTTAATGAGTTGACATTTTATTTTTAAAAAATCTTGAAATTTAATGATTTTATTCTTGAAATGTAATGAGTTTATTCTCAACATTTTATTTCTACATATTGCTCAAAGTTCAATAAAAATATAATAAAAATTACAACTGAATCTAAAACATACTATATATTGACGTTTCTCATTTTACTTTGTTTTTTTAATTTCCCCTCAGTTGGTCCTCCTCTGCTCATCCCAGTGTATTTCCAGTTCCAGATCTTTCACAATATGATCAGTCATGGCATGTGGGTGGTGGGTGATTTTTTTTTTAACTCATCTTCTTTTGCTCTTCTTCTTCTTTTTGTGTGTTTATCTAATCTTTGCTCTTTGTGTCTCCTGCAGGACCTGATGTGGTGTATCAGCTACTACGTCCGATACTTCCTGTGTTACACGCAGTTCTACGGCGTCTTTTGGGCTATTATCCTCTTTAATTTTGTCAGGTATGAAAATTTATAAATGGATTATCAGATGCTGAGATGCAAAGTAGGCTCACTAGTATATTTTAAAAAGAATAAATAAATAAATAATTTAACATCCCAGGTGTTTTTGCAGTGATACCATAGAAGAGCCAAAATAACCTTTTATTTGAAATGTAATCACTTTTTGGAGTTTATTCTCAACATTTTATTTCAACTTTTTTCCCTTAAAATTTAAACAAAATTACTTTTTTCTCGAAATTTTATAAGTTTGTTCTCAATATTTCACTTCCACATTTTTTTTCAAAGTTTAATGACAAATATAAAAAAAACTTGACTTATAAAAAATTCTCTTAGTGTGAAAAATGTACATTTAAAAAAATAAACTCAAGCACCTTTTTCCACCTAAAAGTTAATAAGTTTATTCATAAAATTTTATTTCTACTTTTTTCCTCTGAATTTAATCACATTTGTTTGCAAAATGTAATGAGTTTTTTCTCTACATTTTAGTTAAAGTTTTCTTTTCTCAAAATTGACATTTGTTAATTGGAAAATCTCTTTTATATATTAATTAAATATGTATTTAATATAGCTTACTATATTTTAATTTGGTTGAAGAGTGTCCATATACATATACTGTATAAATACAGATTTCTTTTATCGCTGTTCATTTAAAATTAAAGTTATAATTTTTTAAACATGGTTTGGGTATTAATAAACAAATAACAGAAATGATAAAATAATTTGAAAAAAGGGAATTTTTATATCATAAAAAATTATCCATGTTGTGTGCACAAAATACACTCTTTCCACGAAGTGAAGTTTCATTTTTACACAAAAATTTCTGATTTTACTAATTTTCATACTACTTTTTTTTATAAAAATTATGCGGCTGATTAATTTCTTTTATGATTATTAAAGTAAACTTTCAGAGAATTTACTATATAGTTAAATATTACCATATTTTATTTTGTTTCATTCATTTGTTTCATTATTTTATTGCAGTTTATTTTTATTGAATTGTAAAATTATTTAATTCTAGTAGTTTCTGGGTAAAAATTGTTGGCAGTAGTTTGTAGTCACTTTAAACACTTTTTAAAAATTGCAATAAACATGTTTTATATGGCAATAGGTAATCATAAACATTAAAGAAACAATGCTTATGTTTAGTGAAATTGAAAGTGAAAGTAAAATGTGAAGTGAAATAAAAATGAAGTGAAAGTGAAATCGAAAGTCAAATGTAAAGTGAAAGTGAACTTAAAATGAAGTGAAAGTGAAATCAAAAGTCAAATGTAAAGTGGAAGTCAAATGTGAAGTGAAATTAAAATGAAGTGAAATGGAAAGTCAAATGTAAAGTGAAATTAAAATGAAGTGAAATGGAAAGTCAAATGTAAAGTGAAATTAAAATAAAGTGAAATGGAAAGTCAAATTTAAAGTGAAAGTGAAATTAAAACGAAGTGTAAGTGAAATTGAAAGCCAAATGTAAAGTGGAAGTCAAATGTGAAGTGAAATTAAAATGAAGTGAAAATGAAATCGAAAGTCAAATGTAAAGTGAAAGTCAAATGTAAAGCGAAAGTCAAATGTAAAGCGAAAGTCAAATGTAAAGCGAAAGTCAAATGTAAAGTGAAAGTCAAATGTAAAGTGAAAGTCAAATGTAAAGTGAAAGTCTAATGTAAAGTGAAAGTGAAATTAAAAGTATGAAAAAGTATGACTACATTATTGTGGTCCACAGATTTATGGAGAGCCACTGGTTTGTTTGGGTCACACAGATGAGCCACATCCCCATGAACATCGACTACGAGAAAAACCAGGACTGGCTCAGCATGCAGGTGCATTTTCAGCCATATTGGGTTTGAACTTATTCTATTCTGCTGGTTTTTACATCACCACTTAATTTTCTGTTATTCAGCTGGTCGCGACCTGTAACATCGAGCAGTCTGCCTTCAACGACTGGTTCAGTGGACACCTCAACTTCCAGATTGAGCACCAGTAAGAAAAACAAGTGTGCTTTTTGTTGTCAGTGTACATTCAGAATTTCATAACTGTTTTTTTTTTTCATCGCAGTCTCTTTCCCACAATGCCTCGGCACAATTACTGGCGTGCCGCTCCACGGGTGCGAGCGTTATGTGAGAAATACAGAGTCAAATACCAAGAGAAGACCTTGTACGGAGCATTTGCGGATATTATTAGGTAAGACGGACACTTGGAATCTCACGGTTTTGCTTTCTAAAGAAGCTTTGATTTCAGGAATTTAAAGCTAACATTTCTGACTCTAACTCCTCCTGGAGCTTTCAGTCTATGACCATGAAGCATGGGTCAGACCTTCAGAACTTTCAGACTTACGTTTCTATATCTTTTCTATCTGATCGCACTGACGGTTTTCCTAAAAATGACTCTAAAAAAACCCCACAGTCCAAACACATGCGCTATAGGGGAATTGAATAAACTGAATTGGCTTTAGTGTATGTGTGTGAATTAGAGTGTATGGGTGTTTCCCAGTGATGGGTTGCAGCTGGAAGGGTAAAACATATGCTGGATAAGTTGGCGGTTCATTCTGCTGTGGCCACCTCAGATTAATAAAGGGACTAGGCCGAAAAGAAAATAAATGAATGAAATTGGCCGTAGTGTATGAGTGTGTGCTTGAATGTGTGTATGAGTGTTTCCCAGTACTGGGTTGCGGCTGGAAGGGCATCCGCTGCATAAAACATATGCTGGTCAAGTTAACGGTTCATTCTGCTGTGGTGTCTCGTGATAAAATAAATGGATTAAGCTGAAAGAAAATGCATGAATGAATGAATTCTGAAAGGATCCAGTATACTTGTACCAAACAACACGAACTCTGCATTGATGTTCAGTTACTCTGGTGCTTCATCACTAACTCCCATTCTTTTCTTCTCAGGTCTTTGGAGAAATCTGGCGAGCTCTGGCTGGATGCGTATCTCAACAAATAAAGCATCACTTCTACCCACACAGAAATAAGAAGCGGAGACGTATCCTCCAATCAGAGCGAGCCTTTACCAGACTAGACATCAGGAAGACTCGCAACTAAACCACCAATCAATCAGTTCAGTAAAATGACGCGTAGCACTTTGTTTTTTGATATCTGCAAGATAATTGTGGCACTTTGAATGTGTTTTAAAGAGACGGCTCAAAGATGTGTGTCTCGCTCCTAATAAAGGAAGAATCTGAAAGTACATGTACGTGCATGAATGTGTGTGAAAGTTGTGATTGCTGGTTTACAATCGCCGAGTTTTCGATTCTGCTAGCTCATTTTGAAGCTTGAATTTGCAATACAGATGTTGTTTTGATAACTAACATTCGGACACACGAGCTGACGATAATACTAGTGGCTGCACTTATGGTTTATTATGAAATTGAATTGGATTTCCTACTATTGGTCATCGATTAAACGGATTAAACCTCATGTGTGCATTTCAGTCTCTATTTTGAATGAACCCCATACTAGAAATAATCATTCTCTTTGTGGGTATTGAAGGGGAACTATTGTGCACTTTTTACAAGATGTAAAATACGTCTCTGATGTCTCAGAGCACTGATCATCAACTGGCGGCCCGCGACTAGATTCAAAAATGGTGAGGATCAAAAAGGAAATAGTGGTCCACATTATTAAAGCAAAAAAAGTGGTACGGTACGGAACGGTTCGGTACGCTTTTGACAGTGGAAACGGCCATTCTCGACCCGTACCGTACCACTCAGTAGAAACGGGCCTTAAAACTAACAACAACTGAGTCGCTTGTCAGAATAACCACCATTTATGACTATAAGACTACACTTCGAAATAAGGACAGACTCAGACAGACCATGCGGCGTTAAGCATTTATTGCTTCAAACAGGTTTTCAAGAGTTCACACTTAGATAATGCTTAACTGAGATAGCAGGTTTGGCATGCTGTCCCGGGAGAGAACCCTGGGCTCGGAGATAGATGAGCCCAAGGTTCCCGCCTGGTCAATGAGCGTTAGGAGGGATACGAGATAAGGTGTTTCTCGAGTGCCCCCTTAAACTCAGGCAAATTTCTGGTATGTAATGTATGTATGCGTTAAGTGCTTATGACTGTATTATAATGCATGTTTTTTAGACTGTGGGAGGAAACCGGAGGACCCGGAGAAAACCCACGCGAACACTGGGAGAACATGCAAACTCCGTGCAGGGAGTGCCGACTGGCTCGATTATGATTTGAACCTGTGGCCTTCTTGCTGCGAGGCATCAGTGCTATCCACTGAGCCACCGTGTTGCCCGATCACAAAAGAGGATGAGGGAAGGATAGTGGGAGGGGGGAGGGTTTTCCAAAAAACAGATATTGAATGGAGTTTAGGAAGGGTGTTTATAGCGATAAGGATCAGCTGTAGTCGATCATATCACGTGCTCCTCTCCAAATTAGTTTGTGAAACTTCTTTTATCATAAGTGAAGGCCGGGTCGGGTGTAGGCGGAGTGCGCGCAATGTGTGTGTGATCAGCGTTGCCAGATTGGGCGGTTTTAGATCCGAGTATGTGGGTAAAAAAAAACCCACACACACACTTTTAGTGAAATTTAGGTTGTTGGGCGAGTGTTTTTGCATTTTGGCGGGTTTTTGGGCTGGAATCAGTCAGTTACATTTGGCAATACTGTGTGTGATGAAGAGCAAGGAGGGATGCGGTGGAGAAGGGTGCACAACGTATTTGAGGAGCGGGAGGAAAATGCGCGATTTCCAGGAGTCTATGCATATGCAGGAGACTCACAAAACTTCCTGGAGACTTTGGATGTCTGCCTCAGGACTTAAAAAAAAAAGGAAGAAAAACAATCTGGCACAACTTAAGATAGCATGGTAAATAAATAACCTGTACCAGAACAAAACAAGTCACAAATAATGTTCGCACATCAAATGAAACGTTAAGTGGGCTTGAATTCAAATCACAATGTTGAAACGGGTTACTCACAGTGCTTAATCAATGGCTAAAGTTACATTTCCCCTTGTTGCCTAATTGAGTTGAGGAAAATATCTCACTCCTAGTGGTTGACTGTGGTATAGGTGATGGGGGCCTGAATCAAATGCCTTCAGTTTTGTAATGAAATTGAATGTATAAACATTAAACATAATGTTAAGCCAAAACTGTCTGGTAAAACTCTGGTCCTCTGACAAATATAGTTGATGACCCCTGGTGTGTGTGTGTGTGTGTGTGTGTGTGTGTGTGTGTAGTTTCAGCTCAATAATGTTTTCTAACTTTCGGAATCTGCCCCTTTCAGGCTTTGATCCTAATTGTGCCATTTTGGTGACTGTCGCTTTAAATTCAAATGAGATTTTTTTTTTTCAAAAGAGGGCGGAGCTATGAATGCCTGTGTGTCAGCATAGTGGCAGATTCAAAAACAAGCCTAACACCCTATGCTAATGAGAGAGATGGTCACTAGTGGGCGGGGCTTTCCCCCTCTGATGACACGTACAAAGGGAGAATGTCAATCAAAGTGTTTTGCAGACTGTTTTTATCACGTGTGTTTATAAAAAATACAATTAATAATTATTACCATTAGAAGCTGATTGTTGCCACACAACTGTGTTTAAACCGTCATTAGAGTGATTTTTGCATAATATTTCCTCATAAACAAGAGAACAAGACGTGCATGAATCCATCTGATAAATTTACTGTTCTTGCTTCATACGTCATAACTATCAGCATCAGAACATGCATGAATTAAACATTATTTACATTATGTGACATTTCTTTTGAAAACAGATACAGTTTGACATCAAACCCTAAGAAAACATTAATAAACTTAGATATGAGCGAGTCTCTGCCAGTAATAAACATGTAACGGTCACAAAACCAAGTGGAAAAATCATTTATATATATAT
>CAIGQZ010035066.1:6871335-6885527 GCA_903798205.1 Danio tinwini
TACACATTTCTAAACAATAGTTTTAATAACTCATTTCTAATAACTGATTTCTTTTATCTTCGCCATGATGACAGCACAATATTGGACTAGATATTCTTCAGTATACTAGTATTCAGCTTAAATTGACACAAAGGTTTAGGTTCATTAGGCAAGTTAGGGTAATTAGGCAAGTCTGTAAAATGTTGGTTTTTCTGTAGACAATCAAATAAATTTCGCTTAAGGGGCTAATATTGACCTGAAAATGTTTTTTTTTATTATTATTATTAAAAACTGCTTTTATTCTAGCCAAAATAAAACAAATCAGACTTTCTCCAGAAGAAAAATATTATAGGAAATAATGTGTAAAAAAAATAAATAATTCCTGAATCTGTTAAACATCATTTGGGAAATATCTGAAGAAAAAATTAATTTCTTCAATAATTTTGACCGACTATATATAAATATATATATTGTCAAACTAAATAAAAATTTTGTGCAATAAGTTTTGCATATAACCTCAAATGTTTCATTTCTAAATTGCTTTAATGTGAAAATATATTACAACTGTGGGCGGCGCAGTGGGTAGCCCTGTCGCCTGACAGCAAGAAGGTCACTGGTTCAAGCCTCGGCTGGGTCAGTTGGCATTTCTGTGTGGAGTTTGCATGTTTTCATCGTGTTGCCGTGGGTTTCCTCCGGGTGCTCTGGTTTCCCCCACAAGTCCAAACACATGCGCTTTAGGTGAATTGGGTAAAATAAATTGTCAGAAGTGTATGGGTGTGTGTGTGTGTGGGTGTTTCCCAGTGATGGGTTGCAGCTGGAAGGGCATCTGCTGCGTAAAACATATGCTGGATAAGTTGGCGGTTCATTCCACTGTGGCAACCCCTGATCAATAAAGGGACTAAAGCTGAAAAGAAAATGAATTACTATTGTAAAGGGTTTATTCATAACATTTTGCTAATTTGCTCAAAAAGAAATCCAAAATGTCCCCTAAAAGTGTTCTGGTCATAAAATAAAAATATTTGAATCATATTTTATTTCTGTTTTTAATTTCTGAAGTGTGACCGATACATGTTTTTTTTAATAGATTCCCTGATACATTGTTTTCATGCGATAAGAGTCACAGAAGCGCACATTTTTTTTTTTCCAGCATGAACAGCATAATGGATATGTGGATAAATGATGAGAAGGTCTGTACGTACACTAACAACAAAAGCACCAACAATAAATATACAATTACAAAATTTCTCGGATTAGATGTTTCGCGGAAGCTTGTGGCATAAATCGACATCATCTAAGTTCATTGGTGGGTTGGAGCTGAGGGTTCCTGTTGCCTGGTAACGGTTTGATTGACAGTCCAGGCGACGCTCATTTGGTGGATTTGATTTTTTCCTGCTGCCTGATCATGATCTCCTCCAATTCGGAAACTCCTCGACTCTTCTAGAAAAAGGAAAGAGAATAATAAATGAAGACTGATTGCTATGGTGCTTGTATTTCTCTCATATTTATATTATTATATAAAAAATGCTTACACTTGCATTGGGACATCATGAAGCAATGAAGTTAACTTAGTTTTCACTAATTTAAGTAAGTTGAACTTAAAACATTTAAGCTGTCCCCCGCATTTTTTGAGTGTAAAATGTTTAGTGAGGAAACTTATTTTTTGGCACTTCTGATTTTGCAAGATATAACCTGTAAGGGTGGGAAAATGAGGAAAAATTCTGTGTGTGTGATTCATAAAATGAAAAATTGTGAGATAAAATAAAAAAAATAATAATAAAGAAAGAATTAACTCAGAATTCAGAGGACAATAAAAATCTGAATTCCATGCAAAAATCAGACAATAAAAAAAAAATGAAATGCAAACCCGAAAAAATGAATAACGATCAGGTCGAAATGTTCCAAAATCCAGTTAGAAAAGGTCCAAATTACAAAGAGTAAACCTAAAATTCAGAGTAAAAAAAGTCACAGCTGCAAATGCAAAAAAAATCTAAATTATGCAACGAAAACTCTTAATTCTGAAGAAAGATTTTAAGACATAAACTCTGAATTCTAAAAAGAAAAAGTCAGCATTGTGCAACGTGAACCCAATATCAACAATGTGAGACACAAACACTGAATTCTGAGGGGGAAAAGGTCAGAATTGGGTGATCTAACTCAGAATAAACTAAGGGCGTACTCACACTATGCTATCCGAATCGTTTGAGTAGTGTGAGTGCTCTGAATCGGGCTCAGGCACAGTTCACTTGGGCGGCCCTGGCCCGGTTGGAAGAGGTGAGCGCGGTTCACTTGGGCTTAGGCGCGGTACGCTCGTAGTGTGAGTGCAAGGGTGCCTGAGCCTGAAACTGAAAGCGAGACGTGACTTTTAAGGGACTGTTTATTATGGATTAATTAATTATTCGTACAGTTTAATGAACGCGAACTGTCGTAGATTATTAAAGAAGCTAATCCCTCACTGCATGTCAGCTGCAGCTTCAGCAAACCTCCTAATACCTGCAGCACGAGGACTTTACGATTGTTTATGAGCGTCAAAAGTGGCTGATCTGTTTGGGGAAATATTAGACTGCGTGTCACCGCATATCAAACCACAAACGATATCTAAAGAAATCTGAGTGAGAGCGCTTGAGCAGTGCATCATCGATGACGTAAGCGTGCCCAGGCCCGAATGTAACGCGAGTGCGGCCCGTCGGGGAAGACGGGAGGGCAAGGCAACTGTACATATTGTGAGTACACCCTAAGAATCAGGCATGTGATCAGCCGAGGACGAAATTCATGATGTAAAGCTGGATGTCAGACCTCGAGCTGTGATTTCTGGACAGTGATCTGGCTGTAGACACGGGATCCTTCATCTCCACACACAGCCTTCAGGTGATCTTTATTCAGAGAGAAGAGCTGAGCACCAGTCAGAATGCCCAGACGCTCCACCGTCCTGTCACACACGAACACGCACACACACACACACAATGAGACTTCAGAAACTTTAATGACTTGATAATAACTTATTTATTAATATTTTTATATTTAACATTTGTTTTGAAGGTGTAATGAATCCCCAGTAAAAATCATTTTAGCTGAATAAATTATTGATGCACCGAAATGAACATTCTTGGTCAAACGCGACGATTCTGGAAGCACCGAAAACTGAGAATGCTTTGTAATAATGATTTATTATTTCATTAGATAATAGTGATAAATTAATATAATAAAATTTTATATAGCAATATAATTACTATATAAAATTAATTATATATTACTAGTTATTATATTAGTATATTACTAATTATTATATAGTAATATAATTAAATGTCATTTTGTAAGATTTTAACACTATAAATTGTACTAATTTTATTGACGGTGTAAGACTCAAGAGGATTCATTGCATCAGCGTTGCCATGACAACACAGTACTGCAAGCAGCAGGAGCTAGTATACTACACTGAAATGTTCTGTCTTTCAGTCAAAAAATGCCATTTTCGGCCAATAATTTATGTGGAAAAATTAATTCCAAGAAATGGTGCATTTCAAGAATACAATTTCAGTTTGTAAAGCTTACTACACTTTTAATAAAAATATAATAATCTGACTTATTAGATTTTATATGGAATAATGATAATGCTTTTTTACTCATATTAATATTTATACTTTTTAAATAATTATTGATTTTTTTATCTAATTCATTTTAGTTTGAAATATTTATATATTGTAATTTTAAGATTAAAAACATTTTACTAGTATTGTAAAACATATCAATAGTTAAAAAATAACTCGAATTAAAGCAATTTTTGTGCTAATTTGCCATTTAATACATAATTTTTTTTTTATTTTTATATATATATATATACACAGTTAGTCAGAATTATTAGCCCCCTTTGGATTTCTTTTTCTTTTTTAAATATTTTACAAATGATGTTTAACAGAGGAAGGAAACTTTCACAGTATGTCTGATAATATTTGTTCTTCTGGAGAAAGTCTTACTTGTTTTATTTTGGCTAGAAAAAAAACAGTTTTTAATTTTTTAAGAACCATTTTAAGTTATACAATTATTAGCTCCTTTAGGCATATTTTTTTCTTCTTCGATAGTCTACAAAAAAACATCATTATACAATAACTTGCCTAATTACCCTAACCTGACTAATTAACCTAATTAACCTAGTTAAGCCTTTAAGTGTCACTTTAAGCTGTAAAGAAGTGTCTTGAAAAATATCAAATAAAATATTATTTACTGTCATCATGGCAAAGATAAAATAAATCAGTTATTAGAGATGAGTTATTATGTTTAGAAATGTGAACAGTAAATGGGGAAAAAAATTAACGGGATTATAATTCAGGGGGGCTAATAATTCTGACTTGAACTGTATATATATACATTTTCTTTTTTTCCAGTGATGGTTTGCAGCTGGAAGGGCATCCGTTGCGTAAAACATATGCTGGATAAGTTGATGGTTCATTCCACTGTGGCAACCCCAGATTAATAAAGGGACTAAGCCAAAATAAATAAATAAATAAATAAAATATATATATATATATATATATATATATAGTTTAGAAGGCTGAATGAATTTTTTTCAAAATATTTGTTTTTATTTATTTTATAATAATACATTTGTCAAATATTAAAAGATTAAGATTAAAATAAGCAAAATTATAAACAAACAAAAATTGCAAATAGACCAAATAAAACTAGACATTAGATAAAAACATGTCACTAGTATTGTAATACATTTTAATTGTTAAACAAATATCGATGTGCTCATTGTGCCATTTAATATGTTACATTTTATTATTTTAAATATATTTATTAGATTTTTTCATAGTCATAAGTTCTCAATACATTTGAGAATAATGGCATTTTGCCTTTTTTTGACAGGACAGTAGGATAACAGGAGGTGAAGTGGGAGAGAGTGGCATAGGATCAGGGTTGTTGCTAGATCAGACACGGTTGCAGCCGGAAGTTTATTTGAAATAGTTATATTATTTATTAAATTTGATTAATTTACCATTAATTGTATTTTATAAACGTCTACCCCCACCCCAAACCTAAACCCAACCGTCACAGTAATGTAAAAACAGTTGTATAGAGTATTATTTATGTTTTTTATTACATTACACAATAAATTGTAGTTTTTTTTACATCTACCCCTACCCCAACTGTACTGTAAAAATATGAATTATTGTTATACAGTGTCACAGAAATGATGCTGTATTGATGTGGGTATCCACAGCTGTATCCTATCTAGACTTTACCTAGGATCAGTAAAGGTCCAGGAGCCAGGATTCGAACTCGGGACGCCCGGAGCACAGTTGCACTATATGTCAGTGCACTAACCACTAGGATATCGCACAGACATCAATACACTTTTTATACATTTATTGACTCACGGTTTGGAGAAGCCCTTGGCGTTGAGCCAGCTGGTGACCTCTGCTGGACTGGAGTCGAAGGTGAGCGGACCTGCGGACTGACGGACCACCTTAAAGTTCCTGGTGGGCTGATGGATCTTATTACTGGTGATCAACATGAGCAGCTCGTCGTTCACTTTATCCATCTGCTGAGTGTGACCTGAAAACACGCACAGAGAAACATTCAACACTGAACCCAGAACAGCTTCAGCTTCTGTATTCAGCTCAAACTCACTGTCTTTATCATTGCCCTGCGAGCCGGACGGCGACTGTCCACGGTACGACTGGAAAAACACAAAACAATGAGACGTGAGGATGTTTAAAGGTGCTGTATGAATGTTTTGACTCTTCTAAAGCATAGAAATACCCTAATATGTTTGCAGATATTTAAGAACGATAAGTGAACATCTGAAAAACAATGCTAGGGTCAGTTATTCTCATTTAAAAATGTGCGCTCTGTGTCAGAATGCCTGTCTTTGTTTTGGCCTCTATAACCAGCCCACTGCCAGTTTAACCAATCCTATTTTTCAGCACATACTTGTTTATCTGAAAACGACGCTTCAGAGTTATACAAATCCAAATGAGGTGTTTTTTTTAATTTGTAAAAAAATTGAAATATTACATACAGAAATATTATCTGAGCATTATCTCGTCACTCATGCTACGTGAACACACTTGTTTATCTGACAAACAATGCTAAAATCAGTTACTCTGCTTTGAGAATGTGCGTTCAGTGTTGGAATGCCTGTCTTTTATTTTGCCTCTATAACCAGCCCACTGCCAGTTTTACCAATTATATACTTTACTATTTATATTATTTTTTACTTTACATTACAATACAATACATTATTATTTACTATTTACATATATTTATTATATTTTACAGCACCCCGGGTTGCCTTAGTGGAAAACACAACGTATTTCATTTCAGACTTGAAGGCTGCCTCAATATACTTAACCGAAAGTGTGACCTACAGAGAACTTCTGAAGATTCAGAGTTATGAAAATACACATGAGGTGCCTGTTATTTTGCAAACAATTCATATATTACAAACGTAAAACATTAGCTGTGCAGCTCAATCGTCAGGCACGCTCAACCTTTTTTATGTGGTCAATCTGGCAGCCTGCGTTTACATTACAGGGTATATACAGGAATCAGCAAGTGAAATTCAATACCTTTTAAGACCTTTTTTCAAGACCTTTTCCATACATTTTCAGACCTCATGGCCACTTTAGCTTGGCAACATTTTAATTGACAGTATATTTACAAAATACTGATTTTAAGAAACTAATCCTGACCTAAAACGTTATTCATATACTGAATATAAATAATCCAGCAGGGGGCGCCTATAGAACGGCAGGAATAACGGTGTTGCCTCGGGTACTGCAGTAAACAAAGTAGCTTGACGTCAAATCTAGCAGGATATTATCAATTTTATCAAATAAACAGCATCCCAATACTTGCAGATTACATTCAAGCAAACTGCAGCCTACAACAATACACTGGCGATCAAAATAAGAAAACAATTTATAAATAATTGAACCATTCTGAAATAACGTCATCTTCAATGCTTAACAGTTGAAGGGGTTTTTGTCCCGTCTATACCATGCTACCAGAACACCTTTTCCCCAAAATAACGAAGGCATTTCAACAAAAATCTTTATTTTGCAGAAAACACACTGAACAAAACTAGAGAACAATGACTGTAGCATAGAAAAAGATTACAACAAAATTTTCTGAAGGTTACAACAGTCAGCAATTAGTAGGAAGTGTACAGGCCTCTGCTCTGAATGACTTCAGCACATCTGCGGTCACAGGATAGCACTAGTCTCTCACACTGCTCTGGTGTGATTTTGGTCCACTCTTCTTCCAGTCTCCTCCACAGTTGGGTGACTGGTGGGTTTCTTGGCCATAACTTTGGTGCCAAGAATTTTCCAAAGGTTCTCTATTGGGTTGAATTCAGGACTCTGGGCAGGCCATGTCATTATTTCAATGTTTTCAGTTTCAAAGAACTGCTTTACCCTTTTTGCTGTGTGACATGGAGCATTGTCCTGCATGAACACTGCGGGCTGATTTGGGTAAAGAACGCAGGGAAGGAATCATATGTTGTTGAAAAAGGTACTGATAAACATTTGCATTCACATTGCATAGCATTCACATTATATACATAGCTGTATAAGAGGCCCAACCCCTGCTGCAGAAAACATGCCCCAAACACTTCCTTCTACACTTTTCACTGACTTCTTTACACACTTTTGGTTTAGTCTTTCTCCAGTTTGTCGCCGAACATAATGTTTCCCATCTGACCTAAATAAATGAAACTTGCTTTCATCACTGAAGCTAACTTTGGATCAGTTTTCCTCTGTCCACACAACATGCTCCTCAGCAAAGCTTAGTCTAGCCTTTTGATTCTTTCTGCTAATGAGAGGTTTGGTCACTGAGAAGTGGGCTTTCAGTTCAAATGCTCTTAAACGTTGAGACACTGTATGACGAGACAGATCTTTACCCTGTTCAGCCCTAAACAGGTGAGCAATTCCAGCTGCAGTGTGGAAACGATTGCCCATTGAGATCCTCCGCAGTATCCTGTCCTCTCTTGTATTTGTCTTCTGTGGACAACCAGCTTTCTTGGGGGACTTGAATAAGTTTGTGATGTTGTAAAGATTTAATATTTTTAAAATCACAGATTTGGAATGACCAACTTGTCTTGCTATGGCTGACAGGGTCACTCACCTTTGGCCTTCATCTGGACAACCTGTTGCCGGAGGCTTTCAGTCACTTTAGAACAGCCCACCATCTTGCAGAGTCAGTGAAACTGGAAGTTAGGCTGCCAGTTAAATAGGGGTTGACAGATAATCAAGGAAATTAGCACCAGGTGCCAGATTAACACCAATAACAGGTAGGTATCTGTAAGCGTTCTCTAATTTTGATCAGTGTGTTTTCTGCAAAATAATGATTTTTGTTGAAATGCCTTCGCTATTTTGGGGAAAAGGTGTTCTGGTAGCATGGTATAGATGGGACAAAAACCCCTTCAACTGTTAA
Organism: Danio tinwini; assembly: GCA_903798205.1. Classification (NCBI taxonomy): domain Eukaryota; kingdom Metazoa; phylum Chordata; class Actinopteri; order Cypriniformes; family Danionidae; genus Danio; species Danio tinwini. Next base: position 6,879,748 of record CAIGQZ010035066.1, read on the forward strand.
GCAGTGAAGATTTGAGTTATTATTTCAGAATTGTTCAATTATTTATAAATTGTTCTCTAATTTTGATTGCCAGTGTACTTTGTATAATCAAAAATTATATAAAATTTGATACCTTGGACAATAGCATTGAAGACTTTTTAATTCTTTTTTTAGGGACCTTAAATTTCTTTAAATTGTTTAATCAACTTTTAATACTTTAAGACCCTGCGGACATCCTGCATTATTGTCGGATGAAAAAAAAAAACCCTCTCTAATATTTTGAATTTAGACTGCAATACCTAGTTTAACCACTAGGTTATCACTCCTACATACTGCACACATTCATTTATTTTTCTTTGGCTTAGTCCCTTATTTATCAGGAATCGCCACAGCGGAATGAACCGCCAACTTATCCAGCATATGTTTTACGCAGCGGATGCCCTTCCAGCCACAACCTAGTGCTGGGAAACACTTAAACTCTCACATTCATACACTTATGCTATGGCCAATTTAGTTTATCCAATTTACCTATAGCACATGTCTTTGGACTGTGGGGGAAACCAGAGTACCCAGAGGAAACCCACGCCAACACCGGGAGAACACGCAAACAAGAAAGCCAACTGGTCCAGCCAGGACTCGAACCAGCAATCTTCTTGAGCCACCGTGCCACCATACATACTACACTTTTAATGCTAATTTACATCATTTTTCATTGGACTGAGTGTTTACCGGACTGTAAGGCGGGTCAATCATGGCTTGAGGGTCCTCAAGTTTGATCACATCCAGGATATTGTAGGGCACGTATCCGGCCTGACCGCTTCTGTTCCTCAACTTCCACCACTGCTTACCATCCTCCAGCACCTGAAACGCACATCCATCAGTCCTTGTAGAAACACTCCACTTCTTTTCTATGGAAATCAGCTTATTTTAAGAGGGGTCTGGATGCAGACCTGGTGCAGTGCAATCTGAGCTGCATCTTATGCTTTTTAATGCGCTCACCTAACCCCAACCCATAACCCTACCCATCACAGTGACATTACTCACTCCATTGAGTGCATTGTGTCTGACATTGCATCGCTGAGTGATGCAATCTCAGCTTGCATCATAAAGGCTGCATCCAGATACTATTGCTCATTTTACACCTCTCCTAGAGTTAAACTGTTGAGTTTTACTACTTTTGAATTCATTCAGCCTATATTCTAGTTTGGCAGGAACACTTTTGTTAGCTTAGCTTAGCATAGATCATTGAATCAGATTAGACCATTAGCATCTCGCTCAAATGATCAAAAAGTTTTTCTAATTTCTTCGATTTAAAGCTTGACTCTTCTGTAGTACTAAGGCCGGCAGAAAAAGAAATGTTGCCATTTTCTAGGCTGATATGACTAGCAACTACAGTATACTCTCATTCTGGCGTAATAATCAAGAATGTTTACTGCCGTACCATGCGCAATGATAACAGATAACTAGATAAAAGTGCTGCGTAATATCATGTTAGTAAGATGTAAGATATTATACATTTATGATGGTTTCTTTTGACACTGACATTTTTGTCCTGTTGTTAAACGTGTAACTTGTTTTAAAAAATGTGCTTTAGAGCTCCAATTTATTCAACTGCTGTCTTTGAGAAGTGCTTTAAGTATTAGAAATGTACTTTAATGTTCTTCTCACCTCCAGAATTTCGTCTTGTAGTACCGACAGCTCATTTGCATTTCGTGCCACAAAGTGGTAGCGGATCTTTGCATACTTTCGGGGAGCAGGAGACGGTAAATAAGACCTGTGGAATTGTGAACACGTTGAAAAATAAATCGTCCACAACAGATGTTTAATATGTGCTGCATGTTACTTAAAGGGACAGTTCACACAAACATGAACATCCTGTCATCATTTGCATTTCTACTCAAAAATCCCAAAATAGGCAACCTTTAACAGATCCATTGAAAAGAATACACTACCTGACAAAAGTCTTGTCGCCTATCCAAGTTTTAGAAACAACAAATAGTAACTTGTTTCTAGTTGATCATTTGGTATCAGAAGTGGCTTATATGAAAGGCAAAGGCCTCTAGATTACGCTTATTTTACCAAAATAAAATATGATCATGCCTTGATTTTGAATGATTTTATTAGGACAGTAAGGTCTGACTTTGCTTAGACAAAAGTCTTGTCACTTAACGGAAATAATGTCCAGTATAGAATATAAAGTCATGCAGCAGTGGAAACAGAATGAATATTGTGTCTGACTCCATCATGAGCTTGGAGGACTGCATCCACACATCTCTGAATGACTCACTTATTAATAAAGTCATCTGGAACAGCAAAGAAAGCATTCTTGCAGGACTCCCAGAGTTCATCAAGACTCTTTGAATTCATCTTCAATGCCTTACTCCAGACATGCTCACTAATGTTCATGTCTGGTGACTGGGCTGGCCAATCCTGGAGCACCTTGACCTTCTTTGCTTTCAGGAATTTTGATGTGGAGGCTGAAGTATGATGAGCGCCATCCTGCTGAAGAATTTGCCCTCTTCTGTGGTTTGTAATGTAACGGGCAGCACAAATGTTTTGATACCTCAGGCTGTTGATGTTGCCATCCACTCTGCAGATCTCTCGCACACCCCCATACTGAATGTAACCCCAAACCATGATTTTTCCTTTACCAAACTTGACTGATTTCTTTGAGAATCTTGGGTCAATGCGGGTTCCAGTAGGTCTTCTGCAGTATGTGTGATGATTGGGATGCAGTTCAACAGATGATTCATCAGAAAATTCCACCTTCTGACACTTTTCCAATTGATGAACTAGAAGTCAAGTTATTATTTGTTGTTATTTGTCAGGTAGTGTATACAGAGATGTTTTTTGTACACTGCATATTTTATGAGTTTCTTAAAGGGACAGTTCACCCCCCCCAAAAAGATGTTAATTTCCTCACTCTCAGGCCATCCAAGCAAGCTTTAGAAGAATATTTCAATAAAGACTTTTTATCTGAAACTGGGCTCTTTTGGAGTATTAAAATTAATGTCTAAAAGCAACTTCAATGTCCAAAAAAACGCATACAGACAAAAGAAAATGATGATGCACTGATTTAATGTAAAAATGTTGCAAATAATCTTCAGTTTCTTGAACATTTTGCTTTATTAAGACCTTAATGTATCATCAGGAGCCACAACTTTTTCATTTTGTTTCACATCTGTGTTGTTTGACTGTCAAAATGCCAATATTTGTATTGACGTGTATTTTATGAATCATAAAGGGCCACGGTTGCATCTAAAAATCTTTAATAATATACATTTACAGAGAGGTATAATGGGTGGCACGGTGGCTCAGTGGTTAGCACTGTCACCTCACAGCAAGAAGGTCGCTGGTTTGAATCCCGGTTGGACCAGTTAGCATTTCTGAGTTGAGTTTGCATGTTCTCCCTGTGTTTGCGTGAGTTCCCTCCGGGTGCTCCAGTTTCCCCCACAGTCCAAAGACATGCGCTGTAGGTGAATTGGATGAACTAAAATGGCCATGGTGTATGAGTGTGTGTGGGTGTTTCCCAGAACTGGGTTTTAGCTGGAAGGGCATCCGCTACATAAAATGTATGCCAAAATAGTTGCCGGTTCATTCCACTGTGGCAACCTCTAAAATGGAGACTAAGCCGAAGCAAAATGTAGGATGTAATAAAACATTTAGAACTGGAGAAAATCTGATTCTCCCCCTAAAAAAAAAGAAAGATGACAAATTCCATCCAATCTGGCAACTCTCATAGATTATTTCAAATACATCAATGTGACAGGAAATAGTTCAATAGATGAGGATTCGACTAATTTAGATTAAAACCGAAGGTCGTTATTATTACCTCACACCTGTTGTTGTTTTACTTTCTTATGAATTGCTTGTATTTTGTATCATTTATTGTGAATTTTTGTGTAAATGCTTGTTGGACCAGTCAATGTGTTTGAAAAATAATAAAAAAAAAAAAACAATAAAGAAAGTTAAATATCTTCAATTATGTACCGAAGAAAATAGTTCTGGATGACCTAAAGAAGAGGAAATGACCATCTGAATTTTTTTTTTAGGAGAACTGTCCCTTTAAAAGTGTCTCTCCAGTGGAGGTCACAGCAGAAATGAGGCTGCATGTTTATTCTTGCTGAAATGGCGTTTCTCAGCACTTTCAGGAAGACGACGTGAGGTAAATAATCCATTCATGATGGGCTGCTGCAGTTAAAGCCAGTTCCAGTGTAAAAATAGTCAAAATAATAAGACCTATATACAAATGGTCTTTAATTCAGTGAGTTGCGTAAAGCCTGTAATTGCGTAGCTATAGCAGGAAACCGTGGCCTGACACATCGCCACTTTGGAAATATAAGGTTGTATCTGCGTTCTGAATGATTTTGAGATGCAGAGTTTCAAAGTTTTTGCATTCCATAGCAAACAGTATGTGTGTGTGACATTTGTTTCTTAAATAAAATGTCTTAATGTAAACAACTTATAAAAAAAACATCCCATAATGTAAGTTGTCATTTAATAAGAATGTCAATAACTCAATTTTGACAATGTCAGATAGAACCTTATAATTCTAAGGTGACGACATGCCATGAATGTAAACTAGATTTTATGCATGCTTATGACAACTGTCGTTAAGTGTCATACACTCGGTTGTGTCATTTTAAATGCAAAGATGACATTGTTTGTTATGACGACTTGACATAAATAGATCACAACCTGCTTTTGTCTTTGTCATGACAACTTGACATTACCAAGACAACATAACTTTATGAAACTGTCATAAACATCATTGCCATGAGGCCAAACAGAGGCTCTGTTCTTTGTTTTGATATAATATGCTCATATTTATAACAAAAAAAAATTCAAATTTAGGTGATCATCAAAAATGCTGTCTGGCTACTAAAAAAAAGAAACACTGATAAGAAAAGAGTGACGAGTGCATCACGTATTTACATATTCATTTATGCAAAGGTATTTCCAACTTTTCCTTCTAATTAAAGAATGAAAACGAGCTTCTCTGAGAGTATATCAAGGCCTTGAATCATATTCAGCCTCTTGCATGAGTGCGTACTAAACTTGACGACTGCAGTTCACTAAATGGCCACCGGTGTCGCTCACAAGCACTTGTGTAAAGTATGAATGATGTGCAGGGATTGCGTTCAAATAAAAAATGTGCAGATGTAAACTATTTACAGTCAGAAAAACAAGTTTTAGACACAAATGGGTCATTTTTTTGAGTTTGTGTCTAGAATTTTAAACATATTTTGTGACGTAACAGTCGATTTCGCTGATTTAAGATTTAAGAAAGGCCTGCAGCATTAGCTGGGTTTCCATCAGCCTGTGTTAATGCTCATTTTAAGTATCGAATGAAAAACGAGTAATGGAAATGACAATATTTTGTTCGTTCGCAAAAACATGTTTTTTTTTGTTTTGTTTTTTGCATGCTTGAGCTGGTTATAGACGAAAAATGGTTAATGTGAATATTGGGAGATGAAAACACATTTTCCAAATAAATTCTGACGTATTGAACGTTACACCAAATTGACCAATCAGCTGTCTCCATTATGCTTTCTTTGTTCACTGTTGGTTGCTAGGTTAACAATACTACAGTCAGCTGCTCTAACAGCTCGATGGAATTGCCGCTAAGTCACATATGTGTTTAAGCGAACTTAAAAAAAATAATTATCTTAACGTGTTTATATTTGATACCTGTATATGTTTGATATGTAAACGTGTGTGTGTGTGTGTGTGTGTGTGTAATTTGTGTTTTAGAAGCAGTAATACGTCATTGAGCTTAATGCTTCGTGATCTCGGAAGAA
>CAIGQZ010035066.1:6926883-6941030 GCA_903798205.1 Danio tinwini
GTGTGTGTGTGTGTGTGTGTGTGTGTGTGTGTGTGTGTGTGTGTGTGGGTGTTTCCCAGTACTGGGTTGCGGTTGGAAGATCCACTGCATTTCTAGTCTTTTATCTTTTCTATTCTATTATCTTTTACTATTCCTATAGAAAGCACTTTGGGCAACTTTGGTTGTTTTTATAATGTGCTTTACGAATAAGTTTTAGAAATTGTTAAACACAATTAAATTAAATAAAAAAAAATGTTTCCCACACTCTCAGAAATAAAGGTACACGAGCTGTCACTGTCGTGGTACCTTTTCAAAAGGTACACATTTGTGCCTAAAGGGTCCATATTGGTACCTCAAAAGTATATATTACTACCTACACATTTTAAGAGGAACACTTTTGTGCTTTTTAGGTACTAATATGTACCCTTGAGGTATTAATATGGACCTTTTAGGTAAAAAGTTGTACCATTTAAAAAGGTACCAGTGACAGCTCGTGTACCTTTATTTCTAAGAGTGCAGTGATGGGTTGCAGCTGGAAAGGCATCCGCTGCATAAAATATATGCTAGATAAGTTGGCGGTTCATTCCGCTGTGGCGACCCCAGATTAATAAAGGGACTAAGCCAAAAAGAAAATGAATGAATGAATGAAGAAATGAATTAAATTAAAGGGGCGGCACTATGGCTCACAGCAAGAAGGTCGCTGGTTTGAGTCCCGGCTGGGTCAGTTGGCATTTCTGTGTGGAGTTTGCATGTTCTCCTCGTGTTAGCGTGGGTTTTCTCCAGGTGCTCCGGTTTCCCCCACAGTCCAAACAGATGTGCTATAGGTGAAATGGGTAGGTAAGCTAAATTGTCCACAGTGTATGTGTATAAATGGAAGTGTATGGGTGTTTCCCAGTGATGAGGATGCAGCTGGAAGGGCATCCGCTGTGTAAAACATGTGCTGGATAAATTAGTGGTTCATTCCGCTGTGGCGACCCCTGCTTAATAAAGGGACTAAGCTGAAAAGAAAATAAATGAATGAATGAATGAATAAACACCACTATTGAAAATTGGCTTGCAATATTATAAATATAATTTTTTTTATTTAATCAAAATAAGAGTCAAACTGATTTGTTTGTTTTCTATTATAATATTTATGTACATTTATGTAAATTATTCTAGTGATAACTAAGCTGAACGATTAAAATAATTATTTCAGTTTTCAGATTTTTCCAATATTGTGCAGCTCTAATATCCCCCATCCCTAGTTTGAATGGCCCATTTATCGACGACCCAGAGGCTTGCAATGTTTAGATCTCCCTGGTCGCGAGCTGTCGACATGCTGCGAAGCGTTTGGAGTAAATGTCAGACATGAATAACACATGCACGCAGATCGGCTTGCACAAAGACGCCGGCGCGGTCCAAACTGTTAGGACTCTCTCCATCCAGCAGGAAGACAGGAAAGAGTGTGAAGACGACTTCCTGGAGAGATGGGGAGAGCGATAAATGGGGGAGGGGCTGCGAGAGAATGTACCTCTGATACCTGATCCCGTAAAGCAGCTGATAAGAACATGTGCTCATTTAGAGGTAATGATTAGCTCTGGTCACTTAACCCAGAGACTCACACAGGCCGATGACCCAATCTCTCGCTATCTGTCTCTCTATCTCGCAATTCAGTTTCAGGTTAATGTGCTTCGCTGGCAGGACAAAATCTGCTTTCTGAATCTACTGTATATACCATTATTAGCCCTCCTGTATGTTTTTCCCCAATGCTGTGTAACGAAAGAAGATTTTTTTCAACACATTTCTGAACATAATAGTTTTAATAACTCATTTCTAATCACTGATTTCTTTTATCTTTGCCATGATGACAGCACATAGTATTTGACTAGATATTGTTGAAGACACTTCTAAACAGCTTAAAGTGACATTTAAAGGCTTAACTAGGTTAATTACAGTAGGCAAAAACATCCATTCCATATTCCATGCTTGACTTCCCACTTCACAAATTCGCTCTTTTTGACTTCTCTGTCATCATTTGTTTCACCTTTGCAGGGATGGGTTTTGATGTTGTAATAAACGATTTGATTACTTTCTCGTGATGATTAATTTCATTTTTTATTTTTACCACATTATATAAAATAACGAGTTATTTTTCAGCAGTTTTCAATTTGTTTGTAAAAAATAAATAAATTGTGTTTGCACGATTTGATTAATATCCTCGTATCCAAATACTTTATAAATATAATTTATTTTAAAATAATAAAATTATAATAAACCCTGTTGTTTGTTGTTTTCTGAAAAGGTCCCACTTTATATTAAGTGTCGCTTATACCTGTGAACTTACACGGTAACTAGATGTGTAAGTAGTATGTAACTACAGTGTATGTACACACTGTTACATAGTATTTACTTGTGTAATACTGGTGTAACTACACACATGTAACAACACACAATAGTAAAAGTTCAAATGTGTAACAGGACATTAATAACATAATCTTTGGTAAACTACCCACTTTAATGTGATTACGGTTTCTACAGTTTACCTTAAAACAACATATAAACATAAGGCATTTGTATATTTCTGAACACACTTATACTTTTTGGCAGAAGTTTGCTGTTGTTAAACAGTTGCACAAAGGCTTAGGTTTTATATATTACGCAGTAATTTGTGACCATTTTACACTTTATATTAAGTGGACAGTTCCTGATGATTTACCCTGTAATTACACTGGTATCACAAGGTGAAACCTTCTAATGCAGCATTAGTTCTGCCATTCTTATTCTAATACAGTGTTCAGAAGTACAGTACATGGTATGCAAACAAGTGTGGAAGTGGGAAAACACCTGCAAGTATATTGTTGTTACATAATGCACTTATGTAGTTCTTGTTACAGATGTGTACTTTTTTAGTGTTATTGTCCTGTTACACATTTGAACTTACACATACTATTCAGTGTGTTGTTACATGTGTGTAGTTACACCAGTATTACACAAGTAAATACTATGTACCAGTGTGTACATACACTGTAGTTACATACTACTTACACATCCAGTTACCATGTAAGTTCACAGGTATAAGCGACACTTAATATAAAGTGGGACCTCAGAAAATATCTCAAATCTTTTTTTCAGATAGGCCTTTACAAAATTAAAGTTCAAAATGGCTTAAAATGGTTTAATTCATTTATATTACACTGTATATTCCTAAATCGTTATAGCTTTTGATTGTTTTATTAGGGGTGTCAAAATTAATAGTTTCTTCAGTGCACCGCGATGCAGATGAGGACAATTTGATATCGGTTCAGTAACAGATCATAACCGGTTATTACGCACTGACGTCAATTATCCCCTATGCGCGATGTCGCGGTAGAATACTATGGCGGAGGAGGCGAGGGTGAGTAAATAAAACACTCCTACTACTTAAATAGCAAATCTTTCACTGACACTGAGGAATGGTAAAGCACGAGCCGCTATTTCACTATGGAGAAATGCTGTAAAACACCATCTCTGCCCCTCTCTCTCTCTCTCTCTCTAGCAGGTTGCACACCAGAAGCGCCGCGCCGCACAGTGCCACGCATTTCAGAATTCTAAAAATAGGTTTCAATCAGGGTGCACACACCGGCGCCGCAAGTCGGCGGCTGTCCACGGCGCCCAGCCACGACTCAGGACACTGTTCATAATTCTGCCGCGCCAAAGAGCGCCATCTGATTAGTTTCGTTTTAAATAGCCTGCGAATGTGCACGTCTGGTGTGCGATACTTTCAACTGTCATGTGCATGCCATGTCGCGGCGCTGAGCGGCGCATCCGGTGTGTGATGGCCTTCTCTCTCTCTCTCTCTCTCTCTATCTCTCTCTCTCTCCCACACACACACACACTTTGAGCATTTGACCTGTTGGCATGTTCGTGAGGTAAAGTTTCCTCTCCTCTCGGCTGTTAAAGCAATACTTGTGGATCCAGACACAAGCGTGCCTGTGGTGAAAGTTTATCGTATTGTATTTATTCTATTATGGATTACCTGGTAACCGTGTATTATGCGCATATAGACTGACCGCGGCTGTTTTTCCCGCGTCACTCATGGGTGAACGGCGCTTTCGTTTCTAAAGGCAATCGCAGCCCTTTCTGTTGAGCGGGTGAAGACAATGACCAATCATAGTGGTGTAAGAACTTGCCAGTGCTCAAAAAGCAAGCGAGATAATATTTACATGAGTTTATTTGTTATGAATGCTCGTGCTGTCTTCTGTGCATGTATTGGAGTTTTGTCTAAAACATCCACAAAGAGGTTTTTTTTTGAGCAGGTAAAATTAAAGGTACAGTTCATATATCTTACTGCTTGTATTAAAGGATAAAATTGTATTATAAATAATATATAAATATAAACATATTTATAGATTTTAATACATTTTTTTCTGGTGTTGTAAAGAAAAAAATCTAATTATGTATGGAAAGCATCGTCAATGCACCATGATGCACCGAGATATCGAATTGAACCGAATCGATGGCATGATAATCGTAAGCGAACCGAACCGTGAGACCAGTGTAGGTTCACACCCCTATGTTTTATATTGGTTTATTTAATGTTTTTATTATATCTGATGTTTGTATATCTTTAAATGATTTCAATATAGCTTAGGCTACTTTATCTAGATCTATGAAATTGTGTTGAGCCCTCAAAAGTGGACACGTCATTTGTAAAGTTATATGTCTTTCTGTTGTATTCATATGTCCAAAATAAATAAAGAAACCCAGCCGATCGAGGCATCGAGGGAGCTGAATCGAACACTCTCGCACACAAATACTGTAGGCTGCATCTAAACACGCATGACAACTAAGTCAATGTAAAATTAGTTGTTCCTTGCGCCCCCTGGTGGCTATTGCGTAAAGCACAGAAATGTTTTTTTTTATGAAAAGGCGAACTCTACAGTGACAAATTGCAGTACTGCACAGCAAATTCGTTAGTGTTAAATTTCGTGTTGCGGTAATTTAGACTAAAGTGTTAAAATTCTAGAGTTAGATAAAGATAAAATAACACTCTCAGTGTTAGAAGCTGATTTGCCTCCTTGTCATACAGAGTTACACGTATCTAACGCTAATACAGTGTTGACTACCACATTCGGGAATTTATGCAACAATTTCCCTGTAGGATTTTTCCAGACCTAAACAAAATTTGACCTAAGAGTGTTAACACATAACACTGAGTGTCATATGATCCTTTTTGGTGTTAATATTTTACACTATAAGAGTTTGCTAATTAACACTCTCTGAGTGTTGATAATGTTAACTCTTTTAAAAGTGTTATTTTAACACTTTTATAGTGATTCCCATATAAACTCTGAGGGAGTGTTAATTTTACTCTAAGGTAGTTAAATCTACTATCTAAAATTTGCAGTGTGCACGGTAAGAAACACACATTCTCAGTAGGCATATCTGTAGGGTAATTAGGTGAACAATATTGCCTTAGAGAAAAAAAAATTTCTTATGGTGGCTAATAATAGCCTCATTCACACATACAGACCATGTGTGAACAGGCCCTTTTTGAAAATACCAGTAAATTCATCCCGACAATTTTTCAGAAAGAGAAGTTGTAACATTACCGGTAATTTGCCGGAATGCTGCTCTGTGTGATGGAAAATTCCTGAACGTGTTGATGTGAGACGTCTACTCCAGCCAATCAGAACATTCAGACACATTCACATCCGTGCTGTTTAAGAAAATAAAAGCCTTTGAATATTTTTCCAGAGACATTTGGCTGCTAGATATTAGTCAGATAACTTTTCTATGTTCCTTCCTAATGCCAAGTAAGTAATTATCGATAAACTGCTAATGATAAACCGCTGTTTGTTTACCTTCAAGCTCTGCTTCAGTTTCTTGACGCATGTGCATGTTCAAGCAGCCGATGAGCACCAGCACACACACGTTATGTACATCTCGACATGCGAAAGTGTTCCTCCATATGTTTTCATCGAAGTTGTTCACAACACTTATCCATACACAGAATTTGTAATGTCGTCAAATGTGTAAACATTTAGCTGTGGCTAATGCTTCTGCCTTTAAATGTCTCTGGGACAAATCAGCTGCATGAATGCTAAAGTTTTAAACAAAAGTGAAACCATCAACAAAAGCCCGACCGCTTCTATGTTTACAAATACAAGCGCAGCTGTTTAGAGCTCATTTCTGGTTATGATTTCAGAATTTACTGGTATTTTGGGACAGGTTTTGGAACGGGAAAAATTCAGGAACGTTCTCGCCTGTGTGAACAGCACTTTTTTGAATTTCCAGATAAAGTCGTTTCAGAAATGTTTTGGATGTTTACTGGTATCACTGTGTGGAAGAGGCTAATATTGAAATTGGTTTAAAAAAATGTAATTAAAGAATTAAAAACCTCTAAAACAGCCTTCTCAACAGGCCATCAACACAAGCAAAACTCCTCCAGGCCTCGGCTAAAGTGTTTCAGGGTTAATGTAGATGTTGATTTTTGGACTGTATGCACATTTTGTTACAGCCATAATGAGGTTTGTGCAGGAAGTAGGACTGTAATTACTGACAAATCATTTCAGGCCGTTCAGATCTGCTCCTTTCTTTTCAGAGACAGTAACTCTGTTTATTGTGCACTTTGATCTTTGCATACCATTTACGAAAAGCTATTTGCAGTGCAAAGAATGCATTTCTTCTCCTTAGAGCGTTTATATTCAAGTTTATAACATGACGGTACTTTACAACTTGCATAATTCATTTTAAACGAGAGTTAAAAGTGGCCTTCGGTTGAAAATCTCCTCACCAGAAAACTTTGACCCTCCAACGCAAACATATTTGCAGTCACACACACACATACACACAAATGTTGTTATTGGTGGTTTACAGGGACTCTTCATAGGAGTAATGTATTTTATACTGTAAAAAAAACGCTAATTATAAGGGCCTACCCCTAAATCTGACCTTAACCCTAATCAACCTGTGGCTATTTTTTGAATGTGACATATACAAACTCCATTAAGTATGATTTTTAAGGACAAAAGGCAAGTCCTCTTAAACCACCTTAATAGTACAACTAGGTCATACCCATTGTCATTGTACAAAAAACTGTCCATGTAAAGCACAAAAACCAGTGCACACACACAAACACACACTCAAAGCGTTGTCCTAAAGTGACTGCTGGAGGTCTAGTAACGCAATCTGTCTCACCTCTCTGTCACTTAGTGTCTCTCACCTTTGTGTGTCTCTCACCTGTCTCTCTTTCACTACACACACACACACACACACACACACACAACTATCTCTCTGTTTGAGTTTCAGCCTACCGTGGACAACACTCTAAATGTTTTGAAGACCTTTCGGGTTCATTTTATTAAACTCAACGAACATATATTACACCACACCGAAAAAAAAAGGTTTTCCTACGTTTTTTCTTACTTAGAAACAGAGTTTTTGTCTTGTTTCTGGTCCAAATATCTAAAAACTCTCAAATCAAGAAGCATTTTCTAAACAATAAAGAAATATTGTTTTGTTTTCAGAGGTAATAACTCAAAATTAAGCAAGCAACTAACGTAATATCACTTCAAACCAAAAACAAGATTATTTTACCAACCCTTCTGGTAGAGCATTTAACTTGTTTTAAAGAAAACTGACTTAAATAAAACACAAACATTGTATTATATATAGCCTTAATATAATATATATATAGCTTTAATATAATATATATATATATAGCTTTAATATATATATATTAAGGCTGTCAAAATTTGCGTGTTAACGCACGTGATTAATTTGAAATATTTATTTATTCATTCATTTATTCATTTTCTTTTCGGCTTAGTCCCTTTATTAATCTGAGGTCGCCACAGCGGAATGAACCGCCAACTTATGCAGCACAATTTTATGCAGCGAATGCCCTTCTATCTCTGGGAAACATCCACACACACTCATCCACACTCATACACTATGGACAATTTAGCCTACCCAATTCACCTGTACTGCATGTCTTTGGACTGTGGGGGAAACCGGAGCACCCGGAGGAAACCCACGTGAATGCAGGGAGAACATGCAAACTCCACACAGAAACGCCAACTGACCCAGCCCAGCCGAGGCTCGAACCAGCGACCCAGCGACCTTCTTGCTAAGAGGCGACAGCACTACCTACTGCACCACTGTAAAAAAAAATTTACGCATTAAACGCAGTTGCAGTTTTTTTTCTGTTGTGGCCAACGTGTGTTCAGTGCCGGCGCAACCATAGAGGTAACCTAGGCAGCTGCCTATAATGAGCGAATCCCCCGGTCCTAACTTTCATTCGCGACATCCAACCCCTCCCTCCTGGTCCTCACTTTCATCCACGAACCGGTCACTTTCTATTTCACTTTCAGGTTGAGGGCGGCGTGATCGCCGTTCGCCTAGAGCGCCAGTTCAGTGTGTGTGTGTGTGTGTGTGTGTGTGTGTGTTGTCCCCTGATAATGTCAATAGACTGGATTGTCTTAGCAACTGGCTAAATGTTAAGGAGGACAAAACAAAATTGTTTCTACTTTATAATTAATGTTCTCAACTCGCAATATAACTTTACAATGAATACAATTGTTTGTATTCAATACTTTATTATTATTATTATTATTTTCCAATTTCCATATTTGCAATGCCTGTATTTTGGATTTTTTAAATTCGTGATTAATCATGATTAATCATGATTAATTACTTTCGTGATTAATCATGATTAATCACAAAAAAGTGTGATTAATTAGTCAGTTTCTTTAATCTATTGACAGCCCTAATATATATATTAATAAAAAGCAATAATTTTACTTGTTTTAAAATTTATTGTTGATAATTTTTAAATTATAGTTTATAGTTGTAATTTTTATATGTATTTGGACTAGAAACAAGACAAAAACTGTCAGATTTTTACATACTGTTCATTCATTCATTCTTCTTTGGCTTAGTCCCTTTATTAATCAGGGGTCGCCACAGCGGAATGAACCGCCAATCTATCCAGCATATCTTTAACACAGCGAATGCCCTTCCAGTTGCAACCCAACACTGAGAAACACCAATACACACTCACATTTACACACACTCATACACTACGGCCAATTTAGTTTATTCAATTCATCTATAGCGCATGTGTTTGGACTGTGGGGGGAGGAAACTGGAGCACCTGGAGGAAACCCACACCAACACGGGGAGAACATGCAAACTCCACACAGAAATGCAAACTGGCCTGGCCAGGACTCAAACAAGCAACCTTGCTGTGAGGCGACAGTGCTAACCACTGAGCCACAGTGTCATTCGTTTACATACTGTTTAGTTTGCTAAATAAAAATATTACTTTTTTTTTATAAATTGACAATTTAAGAAGCTTTCTTAACTTCAACAAGTCAATCCTAATAGATAAAATCAAGTTTTGCATCAGCATATTTGCCAGTTAAAATTCCTGTTTCCCTCATAAATACATTGCTGATGGAAAATAGCCAGCAACCTTTCTGCTGTGTGACACTAACCACTGCGTCACCGTGCCACCCCACATTTTTAGAGGGGATAGTGGGAAGGTATGATCAGATTTATGTTGGGATAATCTGTCATTTCTAATTTCTCAATTATTCTGCATTGTATGTGCTATGATGTATAGTTTAAACTAAGACAGTCAGTTCAATTCACTTTACTTCACTGGCATGACATACATAGATATATATTGATTTAGGCATGGGCAATATGGGCGATCGCCCGGGGCGGCATCTTTCTGCGGGGAGGCACGGGGAGACAGTGCAAAAGAAAAAAAAATAACTTGCCCGGTAAAAAATCATATGTGCCTCAGTAAGCTTTGAGATATGATTTACTTTATGCAAGTGTAATAATCCCAAGAGTGATAATCCAGGAATGAAGACGTTTGAGGCCATTAGCATTTGACGTCTTTTGTAAACGCAAGTTTGTTTTTCTCGATGTGCAACAGAAACAACACTGGTGAAAGCAAACCGTCCCACAAGCACAGAGAACCATTCCGGCGCGCCTCACACACGCTACTCCTGATCCAGGTGTGAATCCTGGTTACATGGACGCCGTCAAAATACTAGGGCTGTGCAAAAATATCGATACAACTCACTATCGCGATAATTTTTTATGGAAAATAAATTGGAATTGGAATTTTAATTTGTCTGCCGACTTTATCAAGTTGTCAATATAATGTGACACACATACTAATACAAACTATTGCAATATATCACAATATTTATTGTATCGCAATATATTGTATCGTTACCCATGTATCGCGATATGTATCGTATCGTAAGGCCCTTGCCAATACACAGTCCTACACAGTGAAACCGGAGTAACAGCCTTTTATGTTACTTTATGACACATGAGGTGTCGACACGCAGCGACTTTTGCTACTTGACAAAACTAAAGTTTACATAATATGATGATGGTCTTATTTTGTCTGAGCAGCTATTAAGCAGAAAGTAGGGATAAAGAGTCAGGGAGGTAAGACTACAATAACTACTATTGTAGTATAACTACTACTATATAACTTACTATTAGGCTATTCATAGGATATATATTAGTAAACACAGCTGATGTAAAAGCATTTTTAATGTTAAAGATTTATTTAGGCTACTGCAGAAAAAATACTGTTTTCATTGTAACCGAATGTGTGTGTTTATTTAAAGGTGCTGTATGCAAGTTTTTGACTCTTCTAAAGCCTAAAAATACCATAATGTGTGCAGATATTTAAGAAACATCCCAAGAGAACATACTTGTTTAACTGAAAAACAATGTTGAAGTCAGATATTCTGCTTTGAAAATGTTTTTTTCCGTGCCGGAACGCTGTCTTTGTTTAGGTAAATTTAACCTGCACAATGCCAGTTTAGCCAATTATAATTCAGCACTCCGGGTTGCCTTGTTGGAAAACAGCGTATTTCAATCATTCATTCAAATGATATAGTCAGTATCAGACGTCAAAATGAGACAGATTCAGTTCCACATGAGGTTATTAATTAGCAAATGATATAAATATTACGAGCGTAAACAATAGGTGAGCAGATTAAATTGTAACCGTGTGTCATAACAACACGCTTTGTGACGAGATACACAGTGATAAGCAATTTGGCTTTTTGCACCAGACGAAACACGACAGAAATGTAAATACAGGCATTCAGAAGTACAAAATATGCACTCTCTCACCAAACGGTAAGGTTTATAATCTATTCAAACTCACATTGTTACCATTTAGCACTGAATAAAGCACACAAGGTTTACCTGAGGTGATCACTGTCATAGGATTCACATGTTCAGCTGTGAGAAATAGAAGCCGTTTCTAATATATTCAATTCGTGGTGTGGTTAGAACCAAAACTCCTTTTAATATGGAGAATATTCCCTCTATCGCGTGTCGTTGCTTTTATTTAGAACACAGTTTAAATCACTCGCTCCTGTACTCAATCTGGCGTCCTGGGTTTGCGTTTATTTTGATCTTGGAGTGCAATACCTAGTTCAACCACTGGGTGTAAAACTTACATACTGCACCTTTAACTACTGATGTTATACTAATTTAGGTGATTGACTGCTGGCATAACAATTTGGATGATGTAACGTTACCGTAGCTACTAGTCAAAAGTGTTTCATTACTTTTCATTGTAGTTGAATCACTTTTGAAAGACACTTTCACTTAGCCAGATTGCTTGCGTTTCCTCTTATACAAGAAAACAACTTGTTGCGTTTGTTGCAACAGCCATTGTCGCAGTCCACTTCACTTTCGCCAGTTGGTGAAGTTTTTTACTCGCCGCTGTCGCCACTGGCTTGCATGGTTCAGGATCTGTAGAGCTGCGCTTCGATGGATTTGCTTTTCAGTGTTTGGACTCTCAGTAGTGAATATTAAACCACACTGAACTGAGCTAAACTGAACTGAACTTAAACACTGAAAACTGACCTGACACTGTTTCAATTCATTATATTATTCTATGTGAAGCTGCTTTGACACAATCTACATTGTATAAGCGCTATACAAATAAAGATGAATTGAATTGAAATACAACCCGTTTGATTCACTCCGCAAGCTTAAGAGCTGTGTGTGTGCGCGAGTCTGTCTCGTGAGCTATGTGTGTGCACTTAGCGTAAGCCTCCGCTGAGTGTGTGCGCACAGCCGAGAACTGTGAAGGCTTTTATACTTGACGCATTCACCGGAAACACAAGCATTTCTCATGTGAAATTGCCAACTGTGCAAACGAATATCAAAAATCGCAAATTAGAAATGGTTGGTCAGTTAAATTATGCTACTGTTAGTGATGTTTATTCAGCAATAATTCTCCAGTACCGATAGCAGAACTGTTAACGTCAGAGCTTATCGATCTTTTATAATTTAGCACCGATACCGATAAAGTACCGCATTTTAGTACCCATCCCTACTCTTGTATTATATATTTAATACTAGGCTACAGTAGTTATACTGACCCAGTAAACATTTATTTTTATGCACAACACTTTGTGTTCGCTATAAAAGAAAAAACATATTAAATGCTTGTTGTAATCATAACTATAAAATGAGATATGATCATTTACATAATATGTGCAGTTTCAGATTTACTTTCACTGTCGAGTGCGGCTCATGGCATGGCTGTCATCACTTTGAGAAAAAAAAAACACACATGCAAATCATACTTACCGCACGGCTCCCAAACAATCGCTCGGTGCAACAAACTGAATGTTATTTACAACTTTATTAGCTGTTATTCACCGCCTATGCAGGTTCTGTTCACTAAAGTAGACAGCATTGGCAGGCACGTGCACAACCTCTCGGTAGTAAACAAACAGTTCGTCAGCTCGCGTGTCATTCATTACATTAAGACAGAAATTATATTTTGAGGTGAATTATACCTTACAAAAACAGTATGTGACACTTTTAACACCATTTGGAGTTAAAACAGTGCGACCGCCTTTACGCTTCTCCCCTGACCTTGAAAATATAATTGGCTGAATCCTGGAAAAGCTGAATTAAGATCGCGTGTAGGGTCAAATCGAGATTAATTTCGATTAATCGTGCAGCTCTACAGTATACATACTATAAAACAATAAAATACACACACATACAGTTGAAGTCAGAAATATTAGCCCCCCTGATTTATTAGCCCCCTGTTTATTTTTTCCCCTAATTTCTGTTTAACAGAGAGAAGATTTTTTTCAACACATTTCTAAACATAATAGTTTTAATAACTCATTTCTAATAACTGATTTATTTTATCTTTGCCATGATGACAGTACATAATAATTACTAGATATTTTCAAGACACTTCTATACAGCTTAAAGGGATATTTAAAGGCTTAACTAGGTTAATTAGGTTACCTATGCAGGTTAGGGTAATTGACAAGTTATTGTATAATGATAGTTTGTTCTGTAGACTATCGAGAAAAAATATATATAGCCTAAAGGGGCTAATAATTTTGACCTTAAAATGGGTTTTGAAAAATTAAAAGCTGCTTTTATTCTAGCCGAAATAAAACAAATAAGACTTTCTCCAGAAGAAAAAATATTATCAGACATACTGTGAAAATTTCCTTGCTCTGTTAAACATAATTTGGGAAATATTTAAAAAAGAAAAGAAAATTCAAAGGGGGGCTAATAATTCTGACTTCAACTGTATATAGAGAGAGAGTATATAGAGTCTGTGATTTCTTATTTTGCACTGTCTACTGTATTTGTATCCAAAACAAGTGCAGTATCATGTCCAGCAAGCAGCTTGCATTCAAACACACTGTTCCCTTTAAGAGCAAACCTGTCTCACAGCCTCTCTGCAGGTACAAGAATCACCTGTTGTGATGCTGCCGTGCCAAACGGCTACAGTGTCCCATCTGGAAACAATTCAGGGAACGCCATCTGTTACACAGCAACAACCACACCAGACAACTACAAACACACACACACACACACACACACACACACACACACAGAGCACTCACAGCACACAGAGGTCACATTTCTGCATTAAACCACAAGGCCGTTGTTATGCAATTGCAGGACATTCTGGTTGGTTGCTATGTGGTGTTCTGGATGGTTGTTATGTGGTTGCTATGAAGCTTATAGGGTGTTTTGTGTGGTTGCACTGTGATCGCTATGGCGTTGCAAGGCTGTTCAAGGTGGTTGCCATGCAGTTTTTAGGGTGTTCTGGTTGGTTGTTAGGGTGTTCTGCATGTTATGTGGTTGCTAGGAAGTTTTTATGGTGT
>CAIGQZ010035066.1:6948902-6986417 GCA_903798205.1 Danio tinwini
TTATTTATTTATTTATTTATTTATTTATTTATTTATTTATTTATTTACATATTTAATTTACTCTGCCCCGTGTTATATTATTATCACTTTATTTTCTTATGTATATGTATGTATATATATATTTATTTTACATATATATTTGTATCTATTTATTTAAATTTATTTATATATTTATTTTAAATTGTATTATTACATATATTTTTTTATTATGTTTTTTTTATTATTTTTATTTTTTTATCACTCCGTAATCTGTTGTATGTTTTACAAGAAGACTGGCTGTGTATGTATGGGTGGGATAGGTGGGGGGTTTTGGGGTAAAAAAAAAGTGTTTAAAAGGGAAAAAAAAGCAGAAATTGGACATTTGTATACAACGAATGCTATCCACTTGTGTTCAATAAATAAAGTTTACAAAAAAAAGAAAATAAAAACAATATCTAGATATTTAAAATATTCTAAAATTATATTACATTATTTTGTACATTTTATTTAATTTATTACTGGCCACTCAAAGCTATGTTTATGTTAGATGAGCAAACATTTATCAAGGTAAAATCGCATTCAAATAAAAATATTTTATCATAATAAAATAATAAATTTTTTTACGTAATATATGTGTGTTTTATATATATTTTATATATTATATAATATAATATATAGAAAATAATAATATATTAGATCACACTACGGTTTTTAGTCATGAACCAGCAAAAAAGGGAGGAGACAAATGACATTTGCTTTTCATTTATATAAAAATATTACTGCAAAAATTATTGGTTTTAACAAACAGAACACAGAATCACGAAAGAAACAGCTGAAAAAAGGAAAATATTCAATACAAAAAATGATCTTTGCAACTGTTGCTAATGGTAAATATAGAAATCTAACATCTTGTACAACAGATCATATTTATTTTTAATTAATGATTCAACAATTCACACATAAAACTTCATGTTTCATTATAGGTGGATCATTTCTAAAAACCTATTCAATGACATCATTTTGATGGTTGTTTGTCACCACCTGTTGGTTACACAATGTAATTGCTACAACATGCTACAACGGTGATTTTAATCTTTACCATAATCATCAGTGCTTATATCTGAACTATAAACTGTTCTCCCAGTTTCTTCTGTGTTATTTAATTGTCTGTAATTCCCTGAAAAAGAGTAAAAACTTAATCTCTCTCGATCAAACGCAGATTTGAATGCAACGCTTCGAAGGATTAATAAACAAATGCAAATCATCATCATTTATCATTTTTATCATTCATGTTGCGCAGGTTAGAATTGAGATCACAATCTTTTAATGTTTAATTGTTTAGCTTTACACTGAACGCATTAATGCAGGCTAAACAAACAGTGACAGAAAACACCTTTAATTAATACCCTAAGAAAGGCATTTAGGTCTCACCAAAAATTTTTTCATCATCATTGTATTTTACAGGGAAGGCAAAATGCTTTCATATACGTGATTTGAATGACATGGGAGGCTATCTCCCTGCAATTGATATAAAAGTTGGAATAACCTACAAGTAAAAAAAAATGTATTAATTAGCGGGTCACGTGCGATCCGAAAACTAAAATATTTACAAAGATATTTACATTTATATATAACTTGCATCATATATATTTAATATCTAAATATAAATAAACATTTTCTATATGCATATTCCTATATAAATATATGCATGCATGTGTTTATTTAAATATACATAATAACAGCATGGACACATATTATATATATATATATATATATATATATATATATATATACAAACTTTCATTTTGGATTCGATTAATCTTTGCCCAGCACTCATTTTTTTATTGAAAGCAAACATTTAAATGACATTAATATTTTCATGACAGGCATTTTATATGATTACTTAATTAACAAATTCTTATATTTATTCTTTTATTTTATTACTAACATTTCTGACGATGCACAATATTGCGCAATAATACGCACAGTGCCTCTAATTTCCAAACAAACACGCGGTTTACTCACCGAACAGGGTCTTGGCACTGATCTTGCTGTCGGATCTGGCCACCCCACTGCAAACAAGAGCAGAAGAGGATGAGGAGGAGGAGGAACGACGCCTGCTCTTCATCACTACAGCCTTACAAATCTCACTGTCCTGCTCTAATGTGAACACTGGACACAACACGCATTAGAAGTGAGCTACAGGTTATGAGAGAGAGAGAGAGAGAGAGAGAGAGACATAGAGAAAGAAAGACAGACAGGTTGTTTCCAGCAGGGCAGGAAAGGCAAACATTCCCAAACAGAGCTGCTCTGTTAACCAAGACTTTAATACACACACACACACACACACACACACACACTCTCGCAGAAAATCAGTAACTACGGGATGTTTGGCTAGGTGTGTGCAGTCCCACAAAAACCTTCTCAAAAAGCGTCATTCATTTAACATGCACTAAACAGGAATTTACAGCACAAAAGATGTCCAATTATTTATATATATTTTTTAAAAAGCATGAAAGAATTGGGGGAAAAGTAAAAAGGGGACTAAACAATGTCAAATACACAGTGGAAACATGTAAATAACTGCAATAAAACTCACAAGATAAAACTATTTGCAAAAATGTAAACTTATTTGCATGAATATTGCTATGATTATCAGCAATCTAGCGGCTGCAAATCTCTAACGAACTACAAATCCAAATTAGTCCAAACGAACTAGTCCAAATTACATGGACTACATATTCCAGTCATGCACCGCTAACAAGCACTGGCTCCTCATTCCATTGATTACACACAAACACACTTGGGGCCCCTGCGAGAGGGGAGGGGGGTGCCGATTTTGTAGTGTCTATTTGGGCTAAGTGCAAATAGCGCACCTCATTGGAATAAAGTAGTTGAGTGATTCTCGCCCATCACCGTTTGATTGACAGAGACAACATAACTAAAGACAGCGACAAACAGCAGTGTGAGTGGTGTTGCTTGTAAATCGCATGGCAACATGTTTCGACGTGATCGATCGTGAACCCGGTTCGAATCCAATGTCTGATAAACACGTTTTTTTTTTCTCCCACTACATATCAGATTTTGCCTACACTTCATCACGAGGAACACAAGTAGGAAACATTAATAAGTGTGTGTATTATGGAAGAATCAGATTCATAGAACGGGACTGGTGAGGTGTTATATCCAAATCATATGCATTAGTGGTATAACAGATCACAAATCGGATCACACTGCGGTTTTTTTAGTCACGGACCATTTTTCTGATCAGCAAAAAAGTCAGGAGACAAATGTCATTTGCTTTCCATTTATATAAAATTATTACTGCAAGAAACATTGCTTTTAACAAACAGAACTTAGAACCTGTAATGTTGATAAAAATAAAAATCAAGAAAGCACCAGCTGAAAAAAAAGTATTCAATATGAAATATGATCTACTGTTGCTGATAATGCTAAATATAGAAATCTAACATCTTGTACAACAGATCATATTTATCTTCAATTAATGATTCAACAATTCACACATTAAACGTCATGTTTTATTATTCTGTAGGTGTTTTATTTTTGAAAACCTATTCAGTGACATAATTTTAATGGTTGTTTGTCGCCATCTGTTGGTTACACAATGTAATTGCTTTTACCAGCGTCAAAAATTCACCAGCGTCATGTTTCATTAAACAGTGATTTTAATCTTTACCATAAACATCAGTGCTTATATCTGAACTATAAACTGTTCTCCAGCACTTCTGTGTTATTTCATTGTTTGTAACTCACTGAAAAAGTGTAAAAACTGGATCTCTCTCGATGCAGATTTGAATGCAGCGCTTTTGAAGGATTAATAAACATGCAAATCATTACCATTTATCGTTCATGTTGAGCGGGTTTGAACTGAGATCACGATCTTTTAATGTTTATTTGTGCAGCTTTACACTGAATGCATTAATGCAGGCTAAACAAGCAGCGACAGAAAACACATTAAATAAAAGCCTAAGAAAGCATTTAGGAAGGTCCCACCACAACTTTTCCCGTCAACATTATATCTTACAGGGAAGCCTAAATGCTTTCATGCATGTGATTTATATGATGCGGGAGGCGATCTCGCTGCAATGGTTATAAATGTTGGATTAACCCACAAGTTCAAAATAAATTATTAATCCGCAGGTCACGTGGATTCCGAACTGTGAGTTGTGATCCGTACGGATCAACAGTGATCTGTTTCACCCCTAATATGCATAATAAGTTTGTAGAAGTTATACATTAAAAATACCCCTTAAATATAAATTTTAGTACTGCTTCTGTGAACTTGAACAAGTATATTAAAAATCCATAAATTTTCGCTAGTTGTATTAGTATTTTTTTTCAAAGTATGCTTTAAATGCTTTAAAAATAAGTTAAATCTTTGTAGACTAGAAATATATGTACTATATCATTTATTTAAAAAATGTGGACAATACATTATAGATTAATTTTTTAATATTTTTAAAATATTTAAAAAATATTTTATTACTCTTATTTTTTTATTCAACTATAGGGGTGCGGCCAGTTAGGGGGCCTACAAGACATTGTGCCCAGGGGCCTCTGAATTCTTAATCTGGGCCTGCACACAGCTGATGCTGTTCAGAACTGATTACACAAACTTTAAAAGCAGCACAGACACACACACTAGTTGCTGAGTCTTGATTATCTGTACTGTGAACATTATGACACGTTTTGCCTTGTTATATCCTTGCCTTGTTTATTTTTTATTCCTGTCTGCTGCATGCCTTCTGACTACTCGCCTGTTATTTTGACTACAAATCTGGATTTGCCTGTATACATCTGTTTACCCTTATGTTGACTTTTGCTTGCCTGACCATCTCTGTGTAATAAACCTGCATTTGGATCCGTAACTCTGTTGTACAGTGCTATATTCACATTACAGAAGATTCAGCCATGATGCGTATATGTGTGCTGATTAAATAGTCCTGTAATCAGTCCATGAGCAGCATCAGCTGTGTGTAATCAATGGAATGAGGAACAGGTGCATGTGAGCGGTGCATGACTGGACTATGTAGTCTAATGGCGGATTTGTAGTCCATTATCTGCAAATGTTAAAAATGTTAACAAATCTGTTTACAAAAATCTATATTTGCAGTCAACTCGAATATTTTTTTTTTTCTGGAAAAAATAAATGAGCATTAAATGAACAGTTTTACAAAAATGTTTGATTCTGTCATCATTTACCCACCATTTGTGACAAAAATGAGTTTTTATTTACTGAATCTTTGTTGAACACAAAAGAAGAGGTTTTTTTATAGTAATGTAATAGTATGGAAGTAGTAGACTTCCATAGTATTTGTTTTCCTACAGTAATATGGATGTCAATGGTTACCGGTTTTTCTTCAAACAAATGTGTAAAACATATGCTGGATAAGTTGGCGGTTCATTCCGCTGTGGCGAACTCTGATAAATCAGGGACTAAACCGAAGAAAAATGAATGAATGAATGTCAATTTACAGCACTCTGTATAGATGCTGAAATGCACTGCTTTATGCATAGCAACAGAATACATGAATGTCATCTCACGTAGTCAGTAACTCCATTCATGAGTCCTCCACAAGGGACGTGTTGAGCTGCGCATCGATGGATTTGATCTTCAGTGTTTGGACTTTTAGCAGTGAAAATGAAACCATACTGAACTAAACTAAACTGAACTTCAACTCTGAAAACTGACACAGTTTCAACTTACTAGAACTTCTATGTTGAGCTGATTTTGACACAATCTACATTGTAAAAGCGCTATAGAAATAAAGATGAATTTAACTGAATTGCGTATATTAATATGAATGGACTTACTTGCTTGGTTTTGTTGGTGACCCCAAAACACTCATGATCTACGACATCCACCTGTTACACACAGACAGAAAACAGCATTAAAATGCGTTAACGCGAGACTCTTATCGGGCGATAAAAAATATCGCCGTTATTCTATTCTCAACAATGGGTTGGGAGCTGGGTCTATTCTACCCAAGCTATGATGACTTTCGCCTTGATATTTTAGAGCGGATGTATACCTCACCAGTGAGCCGCCAGACAAAAAAGTGCCCTTCAAAAACAAAATAGCAGGATGCCCTTCTGGATCTTTCACTTACTTCTAAGACACTACTGACTACGCTTACATGAACATCTGTAATCTAGTGATTTGCCTGTGGCGAGGGGGCGTGGCCGAGAGCCGTGGGAGCGAAACGAGGCCCGCCACAGGTTTAATCCCACTGAAGGAGCTCTGGACTATAAGAGGAGGAACGATGGCAGAGGACAGGGAGAGAGGACCGGGCCCGGACATGTTGTGTTACTTTTGCTTTCAGTTTGACAGCAGTCTCGGTGAGGAGCTGCCGTCCGTTTGTTTTGATTTAGACGGCAGTCTCCGTGAGGAGCTGCCGTCCCTTTTATTAATAAATATTTATATAAAGTTTGTCGGTTCTCCGCCTCCTTCTTCCCGGCGGCCAGGTGGTCGTAACTTTATAACATTGCCTTAATAGACAATAATATAATGAAGGTGTTTACGTGAAGTGCTTTGATGAAGGAGTTTCCTGTCATTTTGGGTGACTTTAACTACAGTTCGGCAGTTTCACCTTCACTCATGAACATTTCATTCATGCCCCCGTAACAAACTGGGGTATTAGACGCAAAAAGGAGTAAGGACTGGTGAGAGTGTTATGGAATTTAATAATGCACGCAATGGAAAGAAAAAAACTTTGTGCGGTCCTTTACTGACAGCCGCATGTGTGAATCTTGTGGAAAAAAATATGGGGAAAAGTCCTATATAATGGTAATAGATTGATCGTGGTGTCTACTTCAATAGTGCCACTAATATCCGCATACTCTACGACTTCATTACATGTCTGTTTAGTTCAGTTATGACTTTAGTCGAATTAAGGTCATCAAAAATGGCTGTTTGGAGCTTATGTAGGCCTACAGCTCAACACTGATGTTTAACTTAATAAACAGTTAGTAAACACAAGTACATCTTATTGAACATCATTTATTTTCATCACCAATTATCATAGTAGAGCAGTTCTTCAAGCAGTTTGTGATGCATTTTGGAAACAGGAGATGAGCCCCTGGTCTAATGCACCACCTGGCTTGAGAAACCCGTTCTCAAAGACTCACTTTTAGTCATTATTTGGGTAGCACACATATTCTGAATGCCTTCAGCAGAATTCAAATGAGTTGTTCACGCAGATCCACTGTTTGCGCTTGAATCAATCCTGAATCAATACTGGAGTTTCTTTTGCAAGCTGGAGGAAGGACGACACCATGGCTGAAGTTTTTCTTTTAGACAGGTAATGTTCTGTTTTAAAACTATTTTAGTCACATAAAGCTGATGTAGATTGGGTTGTTATGAATGAGTTATATGCACAGAAGTGTTGTTCAGCCACTGAAATCTTCCGGTGAACAATTGTTGTGACTGTTTTCAGTTTCATAAGGGACCTTTTACAGCACTAATAATGTAGATTTTTATTTAGTTGAACAACAGAACTTACAGTAAGTAAATAGTGCTGTTCCGCCTAGCATAGGAAACAACTGAATGAGCTTAAGGGAAACCCCGAAGCAGCTTTCATTTGATTGAAGAATGAAAAAGACGTGACTGACGTAACATGCTTTTTCCACTCAGGGTTGACTTTTATTTCAACTGCGAGCGCACAGTGCGCAACGGCAAAAACGTGAGGCGCGCAGGGCACATAAGCAGTGCGCAAAACACTTGCGGCCGTTAGTAAATCATTCAAAGGATGAGCAAAAAGCACATTCGCTGTGATCGGCCCCTTATGCAGCCAAACTTTAAAAGTACATAAAATAATATTTTTTAATCATTTAACTGATACCATTAATTAGTTAAAAATGCACTCTTTCAGTTTTCGGTTAATCGGTTATTTTGAGCATCCCCTAATGACAATTACGAATGACATCCTGAATGAAAACCTGCTTCAGAGTGCTCCCGAACTCAAACTGGGGCGACGGTTCATCTTCCAGCAGGACAATGACCCAAAGCACACCGCCAAAATATCAATGGAGCAGCTTTACAACAACTCGGTGAATGTCCTTGAGTGGCCCAGCCAGAGCCCAGACCTAAATCCTATTGAACATCTCTGGAGAGATCTGAAAATGGCTGTACACCGTTGCTTCCCATCCAACCTGATAGAGCTTGAGAGGTATTGCAAAGAGGAATGGGCAAAAAT
The DNA here is from genome assembly GCA_903798205.1 of Danio tinwini. Taxonomy (NCBI): domain Eukaryota; kingdom Metazoa; phylum Chordata; class Actinopteri; order Cypriniformes; family Danionidae; genus Danio; species Danio tinwini. Next base: position 6,957,098 of record CAIGQZ010035066.1, read on the forward strand.
TCCCAAAGACAGGTGTGCCAAGCTTGTGGCATCATATTAAAAAGACTTGAGGCTGCAATTGCTGCCAAAGGTGCATCAACAAAGTATTGAGCAAAGGCTGTGAATACTGATGTACAGGTGATTATTCAGGGTTTTTTCTCCCTGTGTTGGCATGGGTTTCCTCCAGATGCTCTGGTTTCCCCCACAGTCCAAACACATGCGCTATAGATGAATTGGGTAAGCTAAATTGGCCGTAGTGTATGTGTGTGGAAATTTAAAAATAAATATTGTGCTTAAAAAAAAACACAGAAAGCTAATTTTATTTTTTCATTTATTATTTTTTTTTACTTCAATATTTCCTTAAACAATCCCAAGTAAAATACACAGATTCAGGGTTAAACTAATGCAAACTTGCATTGAGTACTAACACAAAGAAGTACTCTAATTTTCAAATTTTCTAACTCTAATTTTCCTACGGCTTAGTCTTTGATTTATCAAAGTTTGCCACAGCGGAATGAACCGCCAACTGTTCCAGCATAGGTTTTACACAGCGAATGCCCTTCCAGCTGCAACCCAGCACTGGGAAACATCCATACACACTCATTCACACATGTCTTTGGACTGTGGGGGGAAACCGAAGCACCCGTAGAAAACCCATCCCAACATGGGGAGAACATGCAAACTCCACACAAAAATGCCAACTGACCCAGCTAGGACTCGAACCATCAACCTTCTTGCTGTGAGTTGACAGTGCTAACCACTAAGCCACTGTGTCGCCCTAACTTTTTTAATTAACTTATTTTTTTTTTATTTGATATTTCCCTTAAAGAGGCTGCACGGTGGCGCAGTGGGTAGCACGTTCCCCTCACGGCAAGAAGGTCGCTGGTTCGAGCCTTGGCTGGGTCAGTTGGCTTTTCTGTTTGGAGTTTGCACATTCTCCCAGTGTTCACGTGGATTTCCTCCGGGTGCTCCGAAGGACATGTGGTACAGGTGAGTAAGCTAAATTGTCCATAGTGTATGTGTGTGAATGAGTGTGTATTGATGTTTCCCAGTTATGGGTTGCAGCTGGAAGGGCATCCGCAGCGCATAACATATGCTGGATAAGTTGGCGGTTCATTCTGCTGTGGTGACCCCGGATTAAAAAAGGGACTAAGCCGAAAAGAAAATGAATGAATGAATGAATGATTTCCTCAAAGAATCATTGAAAACATAACAATCAATACCAAGTAAAATACACCTACACATTCATAGTAAAACGTATGCAAATTTAGCACAAACATATAATTTACACAGTCATTTTTACTTTCCTGCATTGTTTTCTTGTAAATGATGTAATGTAGAAATGCACTGGGTGTGTCTGACATGCATTAATCGCACTAATGACTCATTTAATTTGACTCGTTTAATTCAGTTCCAGGTTTCCGTCATCACTCCGGCCTCTTAAAACTGCTGGCTCGGCTTGTTTTAATCTCTGTCTAAACACCGGGCTATTTTTGTTTTGCACGCCTCCGCCCTTCTCTCTTTCAAAGGCCTTTCCATTGTTTCCTTCTTTCTTTCTCCGTCCTGCCGCTGTGAATAATTGATCTGTGTGCGACTCTTGAGGCTTTGAAGAGCCGTAAACGCATCAAACAGAGCATGAACACACTGTCTGCATCCTGTCTGCAATGAGCTCGGCTGATAAATAATCAATACGGAGGAAAATTGATTCGTTTTTTTAATGTTCGAAAACATTTTCTGATCAATCCATGTTGTCTGAAGCAGCATTTAGCTATCTCAGTATTCTTTAGTCGAGTAGAGCATTATTTAAATGTTTATATTTAGTTATACAGTGCATCCAGAAAGTGTTCATAGCGCTTCACTTTTTTTACAATTCTTTATGTTACAGCCTTATTCCAAAATGGATTAAATTCATTTATTTCCTGAATATTCTACACACAATCCCCCATAATGACAATGTGAAAAAAAGAGTTTTTGAAATTGTTGCAGTTTTATTAAAAATAAAAAGCTGAAAAATCACATGTACATCAGTGTCCACAGACTTTGGCGTGAAGCTCTAAATTGAGCTCAAGTACATTCTGTTTCCACTGATCATTCTTGAGATGTTTCAGCAGCTTCATTGGAGTTCACCTTTGGTAAATTGAGTTGATTGGACATGATTTGAGAAGGCATACACCTGTCTATATAAGAGCCCAGGGTTGACGGTGCATGTCAAAGCGCAAACCAAGCATGAAGACTAGGGATGCACCGATCCCGATACTTGGATCGGATATCGGTTCGATACTGCATATTTTTGCTGGATCGGGTATCGGCAAGCTGGTACCGATCCAAATCCAATCCTGCACGTGCGCTATATTCTGTGTAATGACAACACGAAAAACTCTCCAAGACTATTTGTTCCTGTTAGTTTTAATAATCAGTGGAGAAATGCATTTAGTTTTGCATTAAATGGGTTCATTTTGACCCGTAACATGAAGTTTATTGCTGTTTTTTATTGCTGTATTGCTGTTACGCTGTGTCTGTTAGATCAGCAGATCGCATTCAAAAGAGAGGGTTATTACTTGCTCTTTACACACAAAGTAGGCCTACCTGAAAGTTTAAATTAGAAAAGGCGTAATAACACATTGGACAGATCCTCAACGCACTGATTTCTTCCCTTTGTGCTGCTGTTTTGAAAGTGTCCGCGGAGAGCGGAGGGCTGTGCGCAGGTATTAAGTGCTTCATCAAGCGCACCGGCTGCGCAGAAGCGACGTGCGCTGCTCCGTAAAATTATTCTCATAAAGAGTTTCTGTACTCTATTCTTCCGACTGAGTTTATTCTTTCGAGGTGAATACGTTAAGTGCTGCTTGTAAAGCCTGGCTCATTGTGGTCAAAGAAGTTGATTAAATTAATAAAAGTGAAACTGACGGCCGCAATATGGATTGTCATTAACAGAAAATTATTTAGCCTAATATAGGCTACTCTGAAACTGTGAATATTTTACTGTCATTTTATTTATATTAATATATTATTTAACAGACCTGTTTGTCAGTTTGTGCACTGAAGCATAAGTAGACCTTGTTTTTAACTTTACCTCAAATATTCTTGTTTATTTTGTGGATAACTGACCAACAAAAAATACGTTAAATAACCAACAAATTATACCAAACGAAATTCGTGTCAAAAAAATATATATTTAAAAAATATATATTTTTCAGACATGCTCACAGTTTCCCAAACTCACGAGTTTAGGCGAGGGAATGTTTATTAAGTAAATCTCAGACAGTTTAGTTTGGTCTGCTTTAAACCTGCAGGAAAATATCAGGCTTTGCTAAAAAGCAGGTTATTTTACCAACAATTAGGGTCAATAGTAGTAGCCTATAAAGATTTCAAAGAAAAATTCTAATATTAAAAAAAGGAAACCCAAAAAGGAACCCCAACAGATCAGATCAATGTCATATTGAATGCTCAAATAATGTAGCCCACAGTTTATTAGCAAGCATCATGTTTTTAGTTGTGTCGTCTGTCATATAATGTAGGCCATAAGCTAGGTCTGTTATTTTTACTAAAGAAGATATGTTTATTTGAGCACCAGAACTACAGAAACTGTATTAGTTAAAAATAAACAAAAAAAAAATGGCACAGTATTGGGATCGGATCGGGGATCGGGATCGGTTAAAAAAAAATGGTATCGGTGCATCCGTAATGAAGACAAAGGAATTGTCTGTGGACCTCCGAGACAGGACTGTCACGAGGCACAAGGCTGGGGAAGGTTACAGAAACATTTCTGCTGCTCTGAAAGTTTCAATGAGCACAATGACCTCCATCATCCGTAAGTGGAAGATGTTTGGAAACACCAGGACTTTTCCTAGAGCTGGCCGGCCATCTAAGCTGAGTAGTCGGGGAGGCCAGACAGAGGCCACTTCCCACCTGGAATTTACCAAACGGCATCTGAAGGACTCTCAGACCATAAGAAACTAAATTCTCTGGTCTGATGAGACTAAAGTTGAACTCTTTGTAGTAAATGCCAGGCATTACGTTTGGAGAAAACCAGGCACTGCCCATCACCAGGCTAATAGCATCCCTACAGTGAAGCATGGTGGTGGCAGCTTCATGCTGTGGGGATGTTTTTCAGCAGCAGGAACTGAAAGACTAGTCAGGATAGAGGGAAAGGTGAATGCAGCAATGTACAGAGACATCATTCCATAGACAGATGTTGGCAAGTATGCATACAAGCAGCTTTAATGTTTTTTGAAAAGTGTCTGAGATAGTATGTAGAACTGAAATATTTATATAGTATAAAATCAATGAAAGACTCTCATGTGCACTCATGGTATCTCATTTACAAAGTCAAACATATGAGTGTGTACACGAGCGTGTGTGTGCGCGCGAGGCAGATTGCATCGCTCTGGTTTTATAGCAGCTCTTCTCAATGGCGTGCAGCACATCTAGAGCTGTAATCTGTGCTGTATCTCTTATCACGGGGTTTTATTCATCGCCCTTCATTTGGATGGTATCTGGTATCACTGAGATTGTTCAAGGAAAACAAAACTCATGCTACCAGTCTAAAATAATGTCAAAGGTAACACAGAACTGTATATTTCTTTCAATCCGAACATCTGTTGCTTGTTAGCATTAAACATTTAAATGAACAGGAATACAACGAGAAGTGTGTGTTACTGGCAGTAAAGCTCAGATTCACTTTCCAATTCCTTAGCTCTAAAAACCAAATAAAAAGCATGTTTGTCTTTGTTTTTACATGATCAACTGCACCGAAATTACCAATTTACTGTAATATTAAGGCTAGTGCATCAACAAAATGCCATCTGCTCCATGTTTAACCTGTTTCTCTCATGTTTTACACTGATTTACCATGATTTTGTATTCTCTCTAACACATTGAACAAGTTGCTAACATGTTTAGCATGTTTTAACACTGTGCTTGCATGAACTAGCATGTTTAATATTTTGCCTAAAACGCCTTTTTCATGTTTAACATGTTGCTAGCAGGAATTAGCATGTTCCACATATGAATTTTACACGTGTTCCTAGCATGAATACTGTTTTGACACAAGGTTAAGTGTTGCTAACAAGCGTTATCATGTTGTAGAACTTTTCTAGCATATATTAACATGTTGCTATCATGTTTAACAGGCTCTCATGAATTAAAATCAGTATTATTTATATTAAACAAACTTACTAGTGGTTTACCACACTGCTAGCATACTTCTAGTTTTAAAACTGTGCTTGGATGAACTAGCATGTTTAATATTCCGCTAACGTGCCTTTTTCCTGTTTAACATGTTACTAGCATGATTTAGCATGTTTTACATCTGAATTTTTACCATGTTCCTAACATGAATATTGTTTTACAACAAAGTTAACTGTTGCTAACAAGCTTTTTAACAGGTTGTAGCACATTGCTAACATATGTTTGCATGTTGCTATCATGTTTAACACAATGTTATCATTGAATTAAAATCAGTATTATTCATATTAAACAAACTTACTGGTGTTTTAGCACATTGCTAACATATGTCTAGCATGTTTTAGCACTGTGTTTGCATGAACTAGCATGTTTAATACTTTGCTAACGTGCCTTTTTTATGTTTAACATCTTGCTAAAAGGAATTAGCATGTTTCCACATTTGAATTTTCACGTTCCTAACATGAATAATGTGTTGACACAAAGTTTACTGTTCCTAACAAGCGTTTAACATGTTCTAGCACGTTGCTAGCATATATTTAAATGTTGCTACCATGTTTACCACATCATGAATTAAAATTAGTATCATTCATATTAATCAAACTCACTGCTAGCATACTTTTAGTATGTTTTAAAACTGTGCTTGCATGAACTAACATGTTTAATATTCTGCTAACGTGCCTTTTTCCTGTTTAACATCTTGCTAGCATGAATTAGCATGTTCCATATTTGAATTTTTACTATTCCTAGCATGAATAATGTTTTAAAACAAAGTTAACTGTTGCTAACAAGCTTTTTAACAGGTTGAAGCATATTGCTAACATATATTTGCATGCTGCTATCATGTTTAACCCAATGTTAGCATTGAATTAAAATTGGTATTATTCATATTAAACAAACTTACTAGTGATTTAGCACATTGCTAGCATATTTCTAGCATGTTTTAGCACTGTGTTTGCATGAACTAGCATGTTTAATACTTTGCTTACTTGCCTTTTTCATGTTTAACATCTTGCTAGCATGAATTAACATGTTCTAAATCTGATTTTTTTAACATGTTAACTGTTGCTAACAAGCTTTGTGTATGTTTTAGCATGTTGCTAGCAAATATTTGCACGTTGCTACCATGTTTAACACAATGTTAGCATTCATTAATGTTACTATTATTCATATTAAAAAGTTACTAGGGTTTTAAAAATGTTTTAGCATGTTGCTAGCATACATCTAGCATGTTTTAACACTATGCTTGCAGAAACTAACATGGCATGTTTAACTTTGCTAACGTGTAACTAAGTAAATCTCTTTATCATCGATATTTTTATATTAGCATTAGCATGTCGGTAACTGTTTCACATTTGTGCCTAAGGTCATTTTTTAAAACATATTCCTAGCATGATTAATAATTTTATGCATTATTACCACATTTAACTGATGCTAACAATTTATTTTATGTTGTAGCACGTTGCTAGCATATATTTGCAGATTGCTATCATGTTTAACATGTTAATACAATGTTTTGAATGTTTTAACACATTACTAACATGTTCCTAGCATGTCATAGCACTTTACCATGTTGCTTGAATTATTCAGCATGTTGTTAGCATGTTATAGGCTAGTTTGCTGATACAGGTTAAAACGTGAGACAAACAAGGGGATGCGTTTAACATTTGTTTTGCTTTTAATGCACAACTCAAGATTGTATGTGCTTTGGCATTTCCATACACCATTCCCTTTTTTCAGTGTATACGTGCTTGGAAGCACATATTGTGAAGTAAGAGCTTCACAAATGTTGTCATCCACACAAAACACACACACACACACACACACACACACACACACACACATACACACACACACACACACACACACACACAAATCAGAATACAGTACAAACAACAGTTCACATCAAATATAAACTCTGATTTATTTTCCAATCATCTTGTGTCAATAAATGTCAGCTACTGTTACACGATTGAATGCGATGTCCATCATCTGTCCATTCAGCCCAAAGAGAAAGAACCAGCCACACACACACACACACACACACACACACTACAACAGATCACTTAAGCCAGACAATAAACCCACCGATCAAAGCCATTTAGGAGTCAAACACTGTGGCTCCATGGAGTCCATTTGCAATGATATGAAAGCTGTTAAAGCAGTAAAATCCTGAACTTTAAGCAAAACAACGCACTTCCCTGCTGAACAAACAGCTTAAACCAGCCTAAGATTAAGCCTAAGATTGGTTTTAGAGGGGTTTTGGCTATTTCCAGGCTGGTTTCCAGCCATTTCCAGCCTGGTCTTAGCTGGTTAGGCTGGAAAATGACCAGCTTATACCAGCTAAAACCAGCTTGACCTGCCTGGTTTAAGCTGGTCATAGCTGGTTTTGGCTGGTCAAGCTGGTTTTAGCTGATCAACTCCCAGCCTGACCAGCTAAGACCAGGCTGGAAATGGCTGGAAACCAGCCTGGAAATGGCCAAAACCCCTCTAAAACCAGGCTGGTCGACCAGCAAAAACCAGCCAACCATCTTAGGCTGGTTTAAGCTGGATTTTTCAGCAGGGTTATGAAAGCTCTGTGCAGAACCATTTGACTATGTAAAAGATTCTATCAGTTTAATACAAACACAAAGCATGTGTTCAGCTGATATCACATGGAAAGATTTCACAATGAAGCCATTCTGTCAGAGTAGTGTGTCACTCAGTGCCAGTATGAAATCTTAAAGTGCAAAAATGAGAAAAAAAGTTGCATGATGTACATTTAAATTTCAGATGAAGTGTAAAAACATTATAAAAGTTTACCAAATTTTTTGGCATATTCTTTAGCACATTAGCATGAACTAACGTTTTGAATTACATGCTACTAACATATTTCTAGACATCCAAAAATGATTAAACATGTTAGCATATTTTTAGCTAGCTTAGCTTCTTACGAGTATAGTGTCAAAAACATGCTATCAACAAACTCGCAAGAAGCTAAACTTGTTAAAAACATGCTAATATGTAAAGTAATATTTGGATTGCAAGAAGCATAGTTAGCTAGTAATGTGTTAATTCAAATAGTTAATTCACGCTAATGCAAGAGAAATATGATGAAATGAAAAATACATATTTATTATTTTCCATTATGTTGGCGATTTTTTTAGCAAGTTTAGCTTCTTGGGAGTATAGTGTCAAAATGTGCTATCAACAAGCTAATCTTGCTAAAAACATGACAACATAAAGGTAATATGATAAATATGTATTTTTCTTTACATTTCATCATATTTTTCTTGCGTTAGCATTGCATTGCGTTAACATGCTACTAGCTAGTTATATTTCTTGCAATCCAAATACCATTTTGCATGTTAGCATGTTTTTAACAAGTTTACCTTGTTGCTAGTGTAGTGTCAAAACATTACTAATGTTTACTTAGTACTTACTTAACATGCTAAACTTGCTAAAAGCATGTCAACATGATAGAAATGTGATACATATTTAATTGTTTTTACATTTCATCATGTTTCTCTTGCATTAGCATGACTTAACTATTTGAATTAACAAGCTCCCAGCTAACTATACTTCTTTCAATCCAAATATGTTTTTACATGTTGGCATGTTTTTGGCAAGTTTAGCTTCTTGCTAGTGTAGTGTCAAAACATGCTATCAACAAGTTAAACTTGCTAAAAACATGTCAACGTGATAGAAATATGATAAATGTTTCTTTCTGTATATTTAATTATATTTCTCTTGCGTTAGCATCACTTAACTATTTAAATTAAAAATGCTACTAGCTAACTATATTACTTGCAATCCAAATATAATTTTACATATTAGCATGTTTTAGCAAGTTTAGCTTCTTGCGAGTATGATGTCAAAACATGCTATCAACAAGTTAAACTTGCTAAAAACATGTCAACGTGATAGAAATATGATAAATGTTTCTTTCTGTATATTTAATTATATTTCTCTTGCGTTAGCATGACTTAACTATTTAAATTAAAAATGCTACTAGCTAACTATATTACTTGCAATCCAAATATAATTTTACATATTAGCATGTTTTAGCAAGTTTAGCTTCTTGCGAGTATGATGTCAAAACATGCTATCAACAAGCTAAACCAGCTAACTATTTATTGCATTTCAAATATGATTTTACATGTTAGCATGTTTTCAACATGTTTAACTTCTTTCTAGTAGTGTCAAAACATGCTATCAACAAGTTAAACTTGCTAAAACATGTCAACGTGATAGAAATATGATAAATATGTTTCTTTCTTTATATTTCATCATATTTAGCCGTATATTTCACCATCACACTCAACACTGGTGTACCACAGGGCTGTGTGCTGAGCCCCTTCCTCTACTCCCTTTTCACCATCGACTGTAGGCCTGTGAACAGATCCAACGCCATCATCAAATTTGCAGATGACACCACAGTGATTGGTCTGATCAGCAACAATGATGAGACTGCCTACAGGGAGGAGATACAGCATCTGGCCACGTGGTGCACCAACAATAATCTGCTCCTTAACACTGACAAGACCAAGGAGCTCATTGTGGACTTCAGGAAGGGACGAACAGGCTCACATGATCCCATCTACATCAATGGGATGGCCGTCGAGCCTGTATCATCCTTCAAGTTCCTGGAGACCCACATCTCCAAGGACCTTTCCTGGACCACCAACACCCCCAGCCTGGTCAAGAAGGCTCACTAGCGCCTATTTTTCTTAAGGCAACTTAAGAAGAACCAGCTGTCATCAGCCGTCTTGGTGAACTTCTACCGCTGCACAATAGAAAGCATCCTGACGAACTGTGTCACAGTCTGGTATGGAAGCTGCTCTGTTGCGGAGCGTAAGGCACTGCAGCGGGTGGTAAAAACTGCCCAACGCATCACAGGGACCACACTGCCAGCCATAGAGGACATCCAGAGGAAACACTGTCTGCGCCGAGCACGCAGTATTCTTAAAGATTCCTCTCACCCTGCTCACAGACTGTTTTCTCTCCTGCCTTCTGGCAGGCGCTTCAGGCTCCCCCGGACAAAAACCAGCAGACTAAAGAACAGCTTCTTCCCCAGAGCTGTCTCCTATTTGAACTCTGCTCCCCACTGACTTTTTGCCCCCCTAATACACACCCCACTCTCCTCTCCTCATAACTCAGACTCATCATAATCACTGCACTACTTAACATTTGCACATTTAAAAATTGCACATATTCATTGCACTGATTCATTTATTTGAACTGTACATACCTACTGCACATGTACATTTGTAATTATGTACACACCCACTGTACATATACACTTGTAATTATGTTTATCTATCTGCACACTTCTGATTATTAATAGCAACCTGTATATTTATCCATCTATTGTAAATCTGTTCATAATTAATACAACCTGTATATAATGTTCATAGTACATCCATCTGTAAATATCACCATAGTTTTTCTATAGCTGCACTTTATAACTTATACCTGTATCCTGCACTTGCTGCTATTGCACTCCTGGTTAGACCTAAACTGCATTTCGTTTCCTTGTACTTGTACATGTGTGATGACAATAAAGTTGAATCTAATCTAATCTAATATTTCTCTTGCGTTAGCATGACTTAACTATTTAAATCAAAACGCTACTAGCTAACTATATAACTTGCAATCCTAATCTGATTTTACATGTTTTTAGCAAGTTTAGCTTCTGGCTAGTATAGTGTCAAAACATGTTAAGAACAAGCTAAACTTGCTAAAAGCATGCCAACATAATAGAAATGTGATAAATATTTATTTTTGTCCTTACATTTCATCATATTTCTCAAGCGTTAGAATGACTTCACAGTTTGAATTAGCACACTACTAGATAATTATATTTCTTGCAATCCAAATTTGATTTAACATATTAGCATGTTTTAGCAAGTTTAGCTTCTTGCTAGTATAGTCAAAACATGTTAACAACAAGCTTAACCTGCTAAAAACATGCCAACATGATAGAAATATGATAAATGTGTATTTTTGTTTTTCCACTTCATCATATTTCTCCTATGTTTTAAGATATTGCATTAGCATGATTTTATTAACATGCTACAAGCTAACAAACTTCTTGCAATCCAAATATGATTTTACATGTTAGCATGTTTTTAGCAAGTTTAGACTGTAGCTAGCATGGTTTGACACTATGCTAGCAAGAATCAGCTCATTGTTGACATTTTGATATGTTGCTACTATTACTAAAACATTGCTAACATGTTGCTTGCATGTTATAGCAAATTAAACTGTAGAAATTATTATTATTAGCTGTTAATAAAAAAATATCATAACTTGTCTTAATATATAATATAAATAAACACCTGGTAATGCACATACGTGTCTGTGTGTGTGTGTGTGTGTGTGTGTGTGTGTGTGTGTGTGTGTGTGTGTGTGTGCTTTTGTGTGTGTGTGTGTGTGTGTTGTTAGTAAAATGTTAAAAAGTATGCAAAACAACTGTATTGCCATTATAGACAGCACTGTTTACCCACACAGTGTGACCAGACACTGCAGGCAAACGTATTCATGGCAAAAGAAAACAATCATTTGAATAAAAAACTCCTACAAGTCATCTGAGAGTCTAAAAAAACCTCTTAATTGAGGAAAACTGCTTTCTGAGTAGTTTACGGTCACCTTCACTATAGTATAAGACCAACTTTCACTGTTTTATTAGGTTTTGAACCAGAATATTAATAAAAAAATGAGCAATTATTAATTAAAAATATGTAATGTTTATTTTATGTCTACAATGAGTCTTCTAATCCCCATATAACTGAATTAAAGTGAACGAAAACGTGTAAAAATATGACCCTGGGCTACAAAACCAGTCATATTAGTACTGTATAGATGGTATTTTGTTTCCTTTTTTCATTTACCTCTATCTATTTTTTATTATTATTATTTATTATTCCCGTCCTCTTCAAATTTCTATGTATTTACACATTTGTTTAATGACTAGGTCATTTATTTGCTATTATTGTTTACGATCTGCTTTTGTAGTACATTTGGTCTATAACCCCATGGCACGATCTTTGTAAACATAGCGTCAGATTTTATTTTTATAAGCACATTTTACATTCATCCTGCCAATTTTCAATAAACATATATATAAAATATACATATTTGAGTAATCTAATATGTATATATGTAACCAGACTGGTAGATCTCAATTATTTTCCTTCTCGTTTGTTTTTGAATTTCTGTGGATCTAGGCATGATGTCTAGCTTTTGAGGCTCTTTTGGTCTACTTCGCTTTGTCAGGCAGGTTCTATATAAGTGATTCCTTTATTGCAAACAGCTGTAGGAGTAATCAGGCCTGGGTGTAGCTAGAGAAGTTGAACTCAGGTGTGATAAACCAGAGTTAAGTGACGTTTTAACAGGGGGGCAAACACTTTTTCACACTATGTTATATAATTTAGTATTTTGTAAAAACCTTCATTTAAAACTGTGAGTGTTTACTTGTGTAATCTTTGACTAACATTTACATTAGTTTTATAATCTGAAACATTAAAGTGTGACAAACATGCAAAAAAAAGAAGAAATCTGTAAGGGGGCAAAAACTTTTTCACACCACTGTATATAGCTTATTTCAGCAATCCGATAGTGAGTTTTACTCTGGACTATCTGTGTCACATGCAACTGCTTTGCATCAACGATACTGACATACTGACACAAAACAAGACTACAGAAATACCACAATACACACTTCCGTACAATATTACGTCATCTTTTCTAAAGCATTTCCCATGGTTTCTGGAGGTGAACTGAAACGGCTGCTCTCTTCAGATCAGCTTTATACAGACTTCACGCTCATTGACTCACATCTCTTGGTATTTGACACACCTGAGCGGATGAATGGACTGGCATTTGAGGCCGGTCCAGATTTTAGTCTCACAGCGTCTCTATTTAAAGCATCACACACACACACCTCCACCACTCCTTACTGCTGCTTCCACCCACCCACTCCACCTTTCATTTGGGTTTTATCTTTGTTTGTCCAGCCTGTTTTGTTTAATGGGCACCGTTTTTGTTTGAGGATCTGCATTTCTCTAGTATTGTTCTGTGTTGAGGATATTAGTACATTAGCTTAGCAGAATAAATTGAAATATCAGAATCAGAATGAGCTATATTGGCCAAGCGTGGGCAAACACACAATTAATTACAATTAAACCAATTTAAAAACACATTTAAAACAAAATGTCCTAATCAAATCATTTGAATAATGCTCAATAATGCTCAAAAAATGCTTCATCATTTAACCCAAGTTGTTACAATATGTAAAGTCACAATCCAGCAACAATTACCACATTACATTAAATAATGCTTCATAAATGAACCTTAAAGGAGATGGTGTGCGGGATTATTTTGCACATTTTTACGATACTGAAAATAGAATTGAGATTTCACACAATAATAGATGTTGGCCAAAAGCAGAAGGATTCTGTGTTGGGGAGTGTTGTGATGGTTTTGTTATGGTTGACTGGTTGTCCACCACAATGACGTTTCCATGCATGATAAACAAACATCAGCGTTTATAGCCTGAAGGAATCTGCGGCTCTAACACACATTCATTTATTTTCCTTCAGCTTAGTCCCTCTATTCATCAGGGGTCGCCACAGTGGAATGAACTACCTACTTATCCAGCATTTTTGTTTACACAGTGGATGCCCTTCCAGCTGCAACCCAGTATTGGGAAACACCCATACACTCTCACATTCACACACATACACTACGGCCAATTTACTTTATTCAATTCACCTATAGCGCATGTGTTTGGACTTGTGGGGGAAACCGGAGCACCTAGAGGAAACCCACGCCAACATTGGGAGAACATGCAAACTCCACACAGAAATGCCAACTGACCCAACTGGGACTCGAACCAGCGACCTTCTTGCTGTAAGGTGACAGTGCTAACCACTGAGCCGGCTCTAACACACATTCTCCCTTCTCTAAGACGATTAGGGACTGAAAACACCAAGTGATAAAGTGTTTCAGGTGTAATTTTGTCGCAAACAAGTCCTAAGGTAAGCAACAGTACGAGGTCTTCATTGTCGCATTTTGTGCTACGAACTGCCTTCGAGCCCAGAGAAGTCGACGACGCTTCTGGACACTGTTAACATAGGGCTTGCTTTTGGCACAGTACAGTTTTCACTGGCAACAACATGTTGTGGTACTTGACAAAGGCTTGCCAAAGTTGTCCTGAGCCCATGCGGTGATATGGCTTAGGGCGTACTCACACTATGTACAGTTGCCTTGAACCAGGCCGAAGCACGCTTGTCCCCCCTCCCGTCTCCCCCGATGGCCACCACTCACATTACATTCGGGCCTGGGCTCGCTTACGTCATCGATGATGCGCTGTTCAGTAAGCGCTCTCGCTCAGCACAGTGGAGATTTCTTTAGTTATATCGTTTAAGTCGTTTGATATGCGGTGACACGCAGTCTAATATTTCCCCGAACAGATCAGCCACTTCTGACACTCATAAACAATCATAAAGTCCTCGTGCTGCAGGAATTAGGAGGTTTGCTGAAGGCACAGCTGAAGTGCAGTGAGGGGTTTGCGTCTTTAATAATCTACCACAGTTTGCGTTCATTGAACAGTACGAATGATTAATTAATCCATATTAAACAGTCCCTTAATAGTCTTGTCTCGCTTTCAGTTTCGGGCTCAGGCACGCTCGCACTCACACCGTAAGCGTACCACGCCTGAGCCCAAGTGAACCGCGCTCAGGCGCACCTCTTCCAACCGGGCCAGGGCCGCCCAAGTGAACCGTGCCTGAGCCCGATTCAGAGCACTCACACTTCTCAAACAATCCAGGAAACGGGCCTGGGCACGGTTCAGATAGCATAGTGTGAGTAGGCCTTAAGTTATATTGTTGTTTAAGTTGCTTGAGATGTGGTGACACGCAGTCAAATATTTCGTCCGAACAGATCAGCTCATAACAATCATAAAGTCCTCGTGCTACAGGATTTAGGCGGTTTTCTAAAGGTGCAGCTGTCGTGCAGTGAGGGGTTTGCGTCTTAAATAATCTACGACAGTTTGTGTTTATTAAACAGTAAAAATTATTAATAAAATTAATAAATTAATAAAAGTCACGTCTCGTCTTCAGTTTTGGGCTTAGGCGCGCTTTGCACTCACACTGTAAGTGTACCGCACCTGAGCCCAGTGAACCGCGCTCTGGCCCACCTCTTCCAACTGTGCCAGGGCCGGGCAACTAAATCGTGCCTGAGCCCGATTCAGAACACTCACACTACTCAAACGATCCGGGAAATGGCCCTACGCGCGGTTCGGATAGCATAATTCAATTCAATTCATCTTTATTTGTATAGCGCTTATACAATGTAGATTGTGTCAAAGCAGCTTTACATGGAAGTTTATAGTGAATTGAAACAGTATCAGTTCAGTTTTCAGAGTTTAGGTTCAGTTCAGTTTAGCTCAGTTCAGTGTGGGTTAATAATCACTACTGACAGTCCAAACACTGAAGAGCAAATCCATCGATGCGCAGCTCTACAGATCCCAAACCATGCAAGCCAGTGGCGACAGCGGCGATAATGTGAGTACGCCCTTATAGATGAATGAGGATTCCTGATGCAGTGCCGCCTGAGGGACTGGAGATCATGGTTGTTCAGCTTAGGCTTGCGACCTTGTCCTGCATGCACAAAAATTCCTCCAGATTGCTTGAATCTTTTAATGATGTTCTGCACGGTTGAAGGTGAAATATCCTAATGTTTTCCTATCTTCCTTTGAGGAAGATTGTTTTTAAACATTTAAATAACTATCTCAAGTATTTGTT
Source organism: Danio tinwini (assembly GCA_903798205.1). Lineage (NCBI taxonomy): Eukaryota > Metazoa > Chordata > Actinopteri > Cypriniformes > Danionidae > Danio > Danio tinwini. Next base: position 6,973,045 of record CAIGQZ010035066.1, read on the forward strand.
GGCAAACTGGCGATCCTTGCTCCTAAAGGACTACACATTTTGTGGATGCTGCTTTTGTACCAAATCATAATTACAATCACCTGTTGACATCACCTGTTTCAAATCGCATCAATTTACCTGATTACTAGCCCTAAACTGCTCCTGTCACAACTTTTTTTAGGGATGTGTTGCAGATCTGAATGTATATTTACAAAGGAAATTAAGTTGACAAGACAAAACAGGAAATATTTTGTGTTCATAATATTATCTGCAATGAAATACAACTCAGTTGAAATCATTAGTTTCTATTTTTACTTGCATTTTCCACACTGTCTGATTTGGGGTTGTACTATCAGACTCGACAGCAAGGGACAGTGCACCTAAAAAAAGAAAATGTACTCACCCTCAAGTGGTTTCAAACTTTTATGAGTTTTTTAATAAAAACAAAAGAAGATATTTTGAAGAAAGCTGGAAACCTGTAACCACTGATTTATTAGGAAAAACAAATACATTAAATGGAGGTCAATGGTTACAGGTTTCCAGCATTTTTTCAAAATAAAAACTTTTATAAATGTCTTTCTTCTGTTAAACATAAAACAAGATATTCTGAAGAATGTTCGGGTAAACAACATTGTCATTGACAATGTATATATTGTATATACATATATATATATATATATAGTTGCAATCAGAATTATTCAACCCCCTGCTTTATTAGCCCCCCTGTATATTTTTTCCCCAATTTCTGTTTAACAGAGAGAAGATTTTTTCAACACATTTCTAAACATAATAGTTTTAATAAGTCATCTCTAATAACTGATTTATTTTATCTTTGCCATGATGACAGTAAATAATATTTGACTAGATATTTTTCAAGACACTTCTATACAGCTTAAAGTGACATTTAAAGGCTTAACTATAGGTTAATTAGGTTAACTAGGCAGGTTAGGGTAATTAGGCAAGTTATTGTATAATGATGGTTTGTTCTGTAGACTATGGAAAAAATAAATAAAGGGGTTAATAATTTTGACCTTAAAATGGGTTTTAAAAATTAAAAACTGCTTTTATTCTAGCCAAAATAAAACAAATAAGACTTTCTCCAGAAGAAAAAATATTATCAGACATACTGTGAAAATTTCCTTGTTCTGTTAAACATCATTTGGGAAATATTTAAAAAAGATAAAAAAGTCAAAGGGGGTTCAATAATTCTGATTGCAACTGCATATATATAATGGACTTTTAATTTTTTCTATCATTCTTCAGAATACTTCCTTTGTGTTCAACAAAAGAAACAAACTCAAACAGGTTTGAGTGGAGCATGAGTAAATGATGACTGAATATTAACTTTAACTCATCTTCCTGTTATTCCAGTAATTCCGATGACTATATTCAGTACAAAGCAACTACAGTCCAATTCCAACTCTGACATAAGCAAATCATAACTCTGACTTGTGCTCAAATTTGACGATCAGTAAAATATGCATGAAGCTACCCGTCAAGTCGACTGTCAGAAATCAAACATGTTAATGACCGCCCGCCTTGGTTTCCACGAAAATGAGCAACAACAAACCACCCACATACAACAACCCGCAGAAACAGCGTTGTCTTTTGACGTGGAACATGATCTGTAATTTAATTGGCGTTCACTTAGGAGACAGAAACAAAAACAATCAGCCCCCGATGGGAGTCTTCGCTTCGGCTGCTCCATTGTTCATTGTGCTCATATTTAGGCATCAGCAGATTAACTCATAGAAGTTAAGGCTGTGCATTATGATGACAGATGGTTAAAGTCAGAATTATTAGCCATAACTTTTTCTGTGTAATGTTTTTTTTTTGCATAAATCTGTTAATCAACATCAGTCCTGATCAAAACTACTAAATTGCTTTAAAAATTACAGGATTTTAACTCTGTAATTTCCAAATGTATAAATGATAAATCACTGATTTGGTGAAAAAAACCCACTAAAAAACGTATTTTCAATATAAAAGTTTATTGTGAACAGTTTTTTTTTTACCTTTTATCAAAGTCTTGGACATGTAAAACAACAGTGGCTTTGATGCATTGCTTTTGATTTTTTTTTTTCCTCCCTAATTTACTGTTGGTGGCTGTTTTTGCCCCATTGACTTATATTATAATCACATTTGATGGTGCATAAATACGCAGTCTTTGTTTTTGTTCACTCCATGTAGTTTTAACTTCTTGAGTTTCTCAGACACATCAAGGTAAGTGCGTAAAGGTCACTCTCACACACTCACAGACACACACACATAAACACACTTTAATTTGCTGTCATACTCCATATAAAATCCAAACTTATATAATCATGAATTGTTGATTGTTGGTGGTTTTCCCTGTTGGAAAGAGGTAAAATTTTTTTTTTTTACTGTTGATCATCAGTTGGCACTATTAACCCTTTAGATAGGCCTGTGCAAAAGTTTCTGGATTTTATATGGAGTATGACAGCAAATTAAAGTGAGTTTATGTGTGTCTGTGAGTGTGAGAGTGACCTTTACGCACTTACCTTGATCTGTCTGAGAAAATCAAAATATGCATCTCTGCTCTCAGAACTACATGGAGTAAACAAAAACAAAGACTGTGTATTTATGCACCATCAAATGTTATTATAATGGAAGTCAATGAGGCAAAAACAGCCACCAACAGCAAATCGGGAAGAAAAAAATGAAAATCTAACAATGCATCAAAGCCAATGCTGTTACTGATCGTTCACATGTCCAAAACTGTGATAAAAGATAAAAAAGTACTTTTTATATTGAAAATACGTCATTTTCAGAGTTTTTTCACCAAATCAGTGACACCATTTATGAATTTGGCAATTAAAGAATTAAAGTCCTGTAATTTTCTAAACAATTTAGTACTTTGGATCAGGACTGAGGTTGATTAACAGATTTATGCAAAACAAACTGAAAAAAAAATATGAATTTGATGCATTTTTACAGCAGTTTAATTTCGTGGATGTTTTTATCCTGAACATATCAAAAGGTAGGGGTGAAACGGATCACTGTTAATCCGTGATCCGTACGGATCACAACTCACGGTTGGGAACGCACGTGACCCGCGGAATAATATATATATTTTATATATATATTTATATATATAATTTTTTTTTTTAACTTGTCAGTTGACCCAACATTTATAACTACTACAGAGAGATCGCCCCCACGTCATTCAAATCGCATGCATAAAAGCATTTAGGCTTCCCTGTAAGATATAATGATGACGGGAAAAGTTGTGCTGGAACATTCCGGATCCAGCACCTCTGAAATCTGATCCGGCACCTCATTTTACCGATCCCCCTCCTCAACCGCTCTCCTACCCGTCCGCTGTTCACTTTCACTTTCTTCCGCGACTCCCCAACCCTCTTCACTTTCGTCCGCGACACCTCCGCCCCACTCACTTCCATCTGCGACAGTCCTCCGCCATCCACCTCCCCAACAACCCCAAAGCCCCCCTAAAATCACCGCTTAATGAAACATGACGCTGGTGAATTTTTGACGCTGGTAAAAGCAATTACATTGTGTAACCAACAGATGGCAACAAACAACCATCAAAATGATGTCACTGAATAGGTTTTCAAAAATAAAACACCTACAGAATAATAAAACATGACGTTTAATGTGTGAATTGTTGAATCATTAATTGAAGATAAATATGATCTGTTGTACAAGATGTTAGATTTCTATATTTAGCATTATCAGCAACAGTAGATCATATTTCATATTGAATACTTTTCTCTTTTAAGCTGGTTCTTTCTTGATTGTTATTTTTATTAACATTACAGGTTCTAAGTTCTGTTTGTTAAAAGCAATGTTTTTGCTGATATATTTTTATAAATGGAAAGCAAATTGTTTTCACACTTTTTTGCTGATCCGAAAAATGGTCCGATCCGTGACTAAAAAAACGTAGTTAGATCCGAACTGCAGATTTGTTATCCGTTACACGACTAACAAAAGGGTAGTACTGTAAATTTGAACAGTGCACAAGGGTTAATTAGGTTAATTAGGCAAGTCATTGTATTGACCTTATTCTTCAATGCTGAAGTGCACTCGTTTTTGCGATTGTTTTAGAACTTCCGATTCAGTTACCTATGGGAGACATGACTAGGAATAATAAACGGCAGAAAACAGTCAAACTACTCGCTCTACAAACAAGTGTTTGCATGACTATACAGACAAAGTAGAATAATATAATAAGAAAATATCCGTTTGCAACATTAAGCAGCAGAACGGGCTGTTTTTAGCCTCTAAAAATGAATGGAAGTGAATGAGACCGGAAGTCTCGAGCCAAAATTATTCAAATGGCTGCGGCCACTCGTCCACAGACAATAAGGTGAACAGTGGTTTGTTCTGTAGACAATCAAAAATTTATATTGCTTAAGGGGGCTAATAATACTGACCTTAAAATGTTAAAAAAAAAAAATTATAATTCTAAATTAAATTATTCTAGCCAAAATAAAGCAAATAAGACGTTCTCTAGAGAAAAAAATAGTATAGGAAATACTATAAAAAAATTCCATGCTCTGTTAAAACATTTGAAAAAAAAAAACTAAAATTCCCAGGAGGCCGAATAAATCTGACTTCAATATGCCATATCGCCCAGCCCTAATAGAGCTCAATCAATCAATCAGCACAGCCAATCACATCCCAGACCTGAACAAAAACTAAAGAGATCCTGAATCTGTGCTATCTTTAAAAGCCATAAACAAAAACGTCAAGCACCCGTGACCATTAAGCTCACCTTTATTGACTTCGGTATATGATGTAATACCTGCTCAAACAGATGTGCAAATGGAGATAATGTCTGCGGGACCTTTGCCCTGCAGGGGTGAATTGGCTTTATAATCGGAGGCTTTTATTCATCGTCTGTAATGATGATGATGGCTTTTTCTGTGAAGGATAAGTGTGTTTGTGCCATATTGTGATCGTGGGGGTAACAAGAGGGACGTTTATGTGGCATGTTTGCCAAATGGAAAGGTGAAAGTTTGGATCTGATTGATCGAGCACTTTCTTTCAGGTCAAGCTGTCATTGCTGTCGTATGGAAATATGGTCACGTCCGCCCGATCCTGATAGGCAAATGTTTTCCAGAGGAATATTACTTAACATAAGATAACAACTCTTGAGAGTATGAGATCGACACGTATATCTGATTGACATTCAAAATATTTTCAGTCAAACTGCACTCAAAAAAATAGCAAATAAGATTTGTTTTCGAATTACATATATAATTTCCATCCATTTGTATTAAATATTTTAAACATCATTGAAATAATAAGCTTTATGTGATTGATATTTGTTAGTTAAACATAATGAAACAAATAATAACAAGATGTATGTAATAACATCAATAAATCTATTGTGTTTTAAATGCTTCTTAATAATTCATCTACTGTGTGTGGTATGAAGCTGCATCAATTTTGCCCCTCAAATATATCTTATAGAATTGAACTAATTGGATCTGGCTTTTTCTACAGATAGATATATTTGTACCATATCCATATATTTTAATGATTAAATCTAATAGTGTTTGATTTTAACAGATCTGGATTGATTCTAAGAAATCTGATAATATACATTTTAAAACACTGACAAATTAAATAAAATCAAAAGGTTACAAACAGGTAAGGATGTTTTGAGTGTGCAAAACAAGGCACTTATTATAAGTTATTATTTGCTGCTGTAAAACAAATGCTTGGCTGTTGATAAACCCAATATTTGGGTTATATTTGTTAATGATTTTGGGTAAAATATGGACAAAACTTTAAAATATAGCCCAGATAAAAAAATGTAATTTAAAGAATACAAAACTGACCCAAATTTGGGCTGAAACAACCCAGTATTTCAAATGTAATTCTTAAATGCTGGGTTGTTTGAGCATATATTTGGGTACATTATGTACATAAACACAGGGATATTTGTTTCTTTATTACAATTATAAACCAACTTAAATGTACTGATTATGTTTGTCAATATTTTATCCAAATTTATGTTGAAACAATTCAGTTTGTACAGAGTGAGTGCTACAACATTTTGCCTTTAAACACTACTATTAAATCAGTAGACTATGTTTAGGTTTAATAAAGTTTTCCAATTAAATTACTGACATGTACCTCCATCACTGAAAATAATGCTTCATTGGATTTGTTAAAAAATGGTTGCAAAAAATCTAAATGGGCTAAATTCAAACAAACAAATAAAGTTACTAAATTTAATTTGTTTGATTAAATTCAGCTCATATAAAGCTTTTGCACCACTTGCCTCAAAAAGTAAATAGTAAATCCACTGAATCATATTTTTCAGTGATATAAGCTACAGAAATTTCAACAGTCATCCAAATTGGGTTAATGCAACCCAGTATTTAAAGTGTATCAATAATTCTTCGTTCTAAAAATGCTGGGTTGTTTAAGCACATATTTGGGTATAATACATACAAACATAAACACTGGGTTATATTTTAAATCACGTTTTAACACACCTCAAGTTTTTCAAATATTTGTGTTGAAACAATTCAGTTTCCTAAGATATATAATATATGCAATTAATATATATATATGCAATTATTAAATAATTAAACTATGTTTTTGCTCAATTTAGTTTTCCATTAAATTACTGATATGTAGACTTTTGTAGACAAAGTCATGAAATTTGGGCTAAAACAGCCCAGTATTAAAAGTGCATCATTAACTTTTGCATTTTAAAAATGCTGGGTTGTTTTTGGGTACAATATGTAGGCTTCAAACCCAAAGAGTGGGTTGTATTTTTAATCAAACTTTAATGCACCCACATTTTACCAAAATTTGTGTTGAAATAGTTTAGAGTTTTCTAAAAAGCAAGTAGATTCTACTTTAAAACTACGATTATTTTATCTTTAAACTATGTTTATATGCATAGTTTTCCAACAAATTACTGGTGGTAGCTCTGTGTACTGAAAAGTCAACAAAGTCACTTACAAGTCTTACAGTCAAGGCATATTTTGGCTGGTAAAATAATAGTTTTTGTCACGTCTCAAGAATCAGTGATGTTAATCGGCTTTCTGTTAAATCAGTAAATAAAATCATTAAACAAATCTCACGTAATAACACAGAAATTAAAAGTCCCTTTTTAATAAAACACACCAGGATATTACACATTAATAAAGCAACATCCACTACCAAAAGATATTCATAAAACCAACTTACAAATGTCAGAAACTTGCTCATAGATGCATTCAAAACTTAAAATCACTCATTTTCACGTATTTGCGTGGCGTTCATATTTGCACAGAAACGCAAATAGGAGCGGGCACGGAGCTTCTCAAGCGCGCGACCCTTATAACGGGCGCGGGCTCCGGTACGTCGGCTTCAAGTTTTCCTTAGCACCTTTAAGTTGATATTGAAACTCGTTCTTACCCTTCAGCAGAAACAATATATGATCCCTTGTTTTTCACTTCAGCGACTATTCCTCCCGTTTCCAGAAACTCCTGAGGTAAACTCCTCTTTAAAACTCCATCTCAATCTGTTTCCTCACAGGCGTGAACTTTGCTCCAAACGCGACGCGATTTGGACACAGAAGAGGATCCTGCTGATGCAAAGAAAAGGGTAAAAAGAAAAATACAACGTGTTATATGAGGACAAAAAGGTTCAAGCGATGCAACAGGTGCTCGAGCGAGAGTGACAGGTGATTCGCGCGCGTAACTCTACCTGCAGTGCGGGAGGGGGCGGAGCCTGCATATGAAGGATGAACACATGCACTTTTAATGCAGTCTTTCTGTAACATACACAAAACTATTCAATCATTAATTAAATATGTATAGGACTTCACCCTGTAGCTTTTTTTAAAATGACATTAATAACTTTTAATAACTTTAATTACAACTGTACTATGAAAAGAATGTCTGACATGCTGGGTTACGCCTGGAGGCACTGGATTAAAACAACAACAACATTAAATGCCATTATATGCCGTAAAATTGCTGCACCTAGATTCTGTTCACGCAATTCACTGCATTACAATGTGCTTAAAGGGATAGTTCACCCAAATGTAAAAACTCTTGTCATCATTTATTCACGCTTCATGTCACCTGTTTCTTTATTCAGTTCAGCACACAAGAAGATATTTCCATAGTGTTTGTTTTTCCTACTAAGGATGTCAATGGTTACCAGGAATTATACATTGATGATGGGGGGGGGGTGAACTTTTTTTGGGAATATTTATGCATTACATGCTTTAGTGAATTAAACGTATGTGTACATGTAATTTATTCATAATGTATTTAAGTTTTCAGTGTTTCATGAGATTATTTGGTGTATTCTGCCCTGATTAGCTATTTCGGCTTACTTTAGGACCAAACTATGCAAACAATGCATCTAATTTGACGTTACTTTTAGGCAAAATGTAGAAAAAAAACACCTATTTTATAAGAAAACGTGGTTTTCTCCACATCTTGTGAACTCTTATGGTGTCTATCAGTGCTCTAAATCAAACCGTTGAACAGCTTTTTTTCTCGCATGGACGAATTGACACGATTAAGCATTTACAATGGTATGAACCGTTATAGGGGTGGTCAAATAGATGTCTAATATTTAAATTATCAACAATTATTTAAAATACAGATCAAATAACTTTTTTTCTCAGTTTCAAAGGGCTGATCCCCCCACCTCCCACCCATATCTTGTTTTGACATCCTTAAGGGAGGATCAAGCCTTAATTAGCCCGTAGTTTGCACCCTGGTTACCAGTAGCCAACATTCGTCAAATATTGAGTAGGGGGCGGGGTTTTATTGCTGTGTTCCTTCAGCAAACTAAAGCCACTTATCCACTGCACACGACAAACGACACACCGGAAGTCATTCATTTCCAATGGAGATTAGTCAATCATCTCCGTATGCGGAAAACCTGCATATTCTGTGCGACTGCCACAAGGGGGCGTATTCCGACAGTCGTGTCTGAATGTCGTGTGCAGTGGAAAGGCCGTAAAGTCTAGATCAGATATGCGGCTGGCCGGAAGTGCAATATGCACATCAATATAGCGGCACTTTTTTATGACATTGTATAACAATAATTGATATTTATGCAGATATTTATAGCCTACTGTTGGGTTTAGGGTTGGGGTGGGGGTAGGCGTTAAAAATGACCATTTATTGGGTAATTTATTAGATAACAAATAATACTCAATACAACTACTGTTTTTACGTTACTGTGATGGTTGGGTTTAGGGTTGGGGTAGGGGTAGATGTTAATAAAATGCAATAAAAGGGAAATTTAATAAATAATATAAATAATTCTTGTTAATTTCCAGCCGCAATCATATCCGTTCTAGCAACAACCTGGAAAGGCAGCTTCAGACTGTTGAACGACTTTTTTCTCGCATGGACTGAATGGTGCGATTATGCATTTACAATGGTATGAACCGTTATAGGGGTGGTCAAATAGATGTCTATTATTTTATTTATTAACATTATTATTTAAATACAGATCAGAGTGAATTTTTTTTTCAGCTTCAAAGGGCTGATCCCCCCACATATATCTTGTTTTGACATCCTTCAGGGAGGATCAAGCCTTAATTAGGAGGGATAATCCCCCCTAAACCCGCCTGTAATTTTCACCCTGGTTACCAGTAGCCAACATTCGTCACATATTGAGTAGGGGGCGGGGTTTTATTACTGTGTTCCTTCAGCAAACTAAAGCCACTTATCCACTGCACACGACAAACGACACACCGGAAATCATTCATTTCCAATGGAGATTAGTCGATCATCTCCGTATGCGGAAAATTCTGATCCAATTTGAGCTGGGATACGTTGAAATATTTGAACTCCTGCGACTAGAACGTATGCGACCTGCCAACCGTATGTGACGTATTGTAGTGTTGTCCAAGCAGCTCCGTGCGCGGGAGATGAGAAATACTATTTTTTTTTGGGGTTTTTTTTTTAAATCAGAACAAAGTCTATATTAAATTACATTTCTATTCATAAATGAGTACTAATTTTTTTTTTTTATGTTTTCTCCACATTCCCTCCAAAAACGTTTGCGGTCTATGAGTTTCTAGTATTCATTCATTCAACCATGGTGAATGCACGGAGAATAAAAAAGCTCTTTTTGCACTTCTTTATTTTAGACACTGCGAGAATCAGCTTCTCTCCCATGGTGCATGACAAACCTGCATATTCTGTGCGACTGCCACAAGTCGTGTCCTAATGTCGTTTGCAGCGGAAAGGCCGTAAAGTCTAGATATGCAGCCGGCCGGAAGTGCGATATGCATATCAATATAGCGGCACTTTATGACATTGTATAACAATAATTAATATTTATGCAGTACTGTGACTGTTGGGTTTAGGGTTGGGGTGGGGATAGGCGTTAAAAATGACAATTTATTGAGTAATTTATTAGATAACATAAATAATACTCGATACAACTACTGTATTAACGTTATTGTGATAGTTGGGTTTAGGGTTGGGGTAGGGGCAGACATCAATAAAATACTATAAATGGTAAATGTAATAAATAATATAAATAATTCTCGTTAATTTCCAGAAGCAAATAATATCCGTTCTAGCAACAACCTGCAACAACCTTTCTCGCATGGACTGAATGGTGTGATTATGCATTTACAATGGTATGAACCGTTTAAGGGGTGGTAAAATGGATGTCTATTTTTTTAATTATTAAAATTATTATTTAACTACAGATCCCCCCCACACACACATCTTGTTTTCACTTCCTTTAAAGGGGATCAAGCCTTAATTAGGAGGGTCAATCGCCCCCAAACCCCCCTGTAATTCACACCCTGGTTATGTTGGAATATAAAGCCAATTCCATGCATGTTCAATAAAAAAGGTCAGGAGAGGGTTTTTCTTCAATGCCAAAAATATTAGTAATTTATTAGATACCAATGAATAATTTGATGACAGAGCTCTGGGTTACGTTACCCCAATGCAATACAAGAATTACATTCAGGAGGTTCGCAATACATTTGCCTGACTCCAGCAAATATACACAACTAATATTACCAGGTGGAGCTTTGGTGTAATGTCACTTATCAGTCATTTTGCAGTCCTTTGGCTCTTGTACCCCAGACATACTTCCTCTTTCTGCAACCCTTCTCTGCATACCAGAACTGAGCAATTAAGTCTATCTTTAATATATTTCACAACTTCTGTGACCATTCAGCTCCTTGTGACATGTCTAGACTTCTTATTAGACAGCAGTCTGGATCAAGGGCCCCCGCACAATATTTATTCTTATTCTGCTATTTCCCTCTTGTCAGCAGTTCCTTCTAAAAAGTATGCAACACGGTAAGAAAGAAGTATGTCTGGGTAATAGATGGTATCATACAAATGAAAAAGATTGATTAATCTGTTGTTAGTCTAAACATTTTTCTAATAAAAAATAAAGACAAAAGTAATTAAAATAAAAACCTTTTTCTCCACAATTACCAGTATCCAACATTCGTCAAATATTGAGTAGGGGGCGGGGTTTTATTGTTGCGTTCCCCCAGCAAAATAACAGGAGGGGCGTGGCTAAATCAATTTCACCCCGGCCATCAAACTGACGTCATCAGAGAAAGACTGCCGTTCCTGAAGCAAATGATCAGATTTTGATTAAAGATTAATTGATTAGATTAATTATTCACCTTAAGACTAACAATGTGCGCTAATAAACAAAAAAGAAAGAAATTCTTTATGCACTAACCAATTTTAATAGATAATAATCAGCCATTTCACAGTCCTTAGTGCATGCTGACAATGCAAAGAAAACGGGCTTAAAAGAATAGTCCTGGCTGTAATCGCAACCCCCTCTGCATTTATATCTGAGTATGTATGCTATCATGCGACTTTTGTTTAGACGTGTAGGCAAACGACTGTTCCCGGTCCAGTTCTGTAACCCTGTATGATCAAGGAGAGGCTTCTTCAAAGAACTCAGTGAAAGAAGAGCAACGGGCTGGAACATTGGACAGGTTTGGATGTCACTGGATACTGAGCTCTTCCTGATGATGAGTCCACAATCAAAAAAATGTCGTCATTTACTTCCTAGCAAGCACGTAGATGTCAAAACGACGTAAAAATAAATGGCAAAAATGCAAATCTAATTGGATTTCATTTGGTGTTAAAATGACGTTAAATTACCATCTAACATTGACATAAAAAAACACGTAAAAAATTAAATTACACGACAGTCCTGTAATTGATTTTCGCTTGTTTTTGACGTCAATTTGATGTCGTTTTGACATCAAGGTAAGCCAGTTCAGTGGTTCCCAAAGTGGGGGTCGCGAGACAATGATAAGGGGTCGCTTGGTAATTTTCAAAACTCAAATCAATTTTATTAAACTACTAGAATTAACATATTTTATCCATAACCCAAAGAAGATAAATAATAGTTACATTAAAGAAACAACAACAACATACAAATCTGTCAGCCTTTTTCCATCCATTGAATTGCGACCCATGGAGTGTTTAACCACACAGCAATAGCGTCAACTGCAGCAGATTGATTTTACGGGGCCAGGTTAAACTTTCTGACAACCTTTATAGCACTCTAATACTTTAAAAACAAGTAATTTGAGGTTAATATTAAATTAAATTAGCATGAGACTGATTCCTGTGATGCTCCAAGGACAGACGTGTCTTCGCTGAGGTCCAGCTACTGCACCTAGACTGCAGCTCTGCACAAGACGTTTGGCCATAGGAGAAATGGTCGTGCCCAACTGAGCCTGGTTTCTCTCGAGGTTTTTTAAATTCTTCACTTTCGCCAATTGGTGAAGTTTTTTTCCTCGTCGCTGTCGCCACTGGCTTGCATGGTTCGGGATCTGTAGAGCTGCGCATCGATGGATTTGCTCTTCAGTATTTGGACTCTCAGTAGTGATTATTAAACCACACTGAACTGAGCTAAAATAAACTGAACTTAAACACTGAAAACTGAACTGACACTGTTTCAATTCACTATAAACTTCCATGTGAAGCTGCTTTGACACAATCTACATTGTAAAAGCGCTATACAAATAAAGAGGAATTGAATTGAATTGAATTAATAAATGACTATATAAATAAATGGTTATTAGACTGTTGCATTTTTATGCTCATGTTTATTTAGCCGTATAGTTGTGTGTGCAACGTTTTTATATTTATAACCACCTAAACAGAAAAATGGGGGTCACTACATTACACTACACGAGTCACTGACATTGTTTTTTTTAGGGGTCCCAGGCTGAAAAGTTTGGAAACCCCTGGGCTAGTTTACATGCATACAATATTTAATGTAAATGTGCAATTTGAGATAAACAAACATTTTCAGCTTTCTTATCTTCTGGGAAACAAAAAGGATGAGAACCAGCGCCTGTCGAACACCAAAAATAAACAAAAAAAGCATAATTTTGCTGATCATTTATGTTCCGCTAAAGATGT
>CAIGQZ010035066.1:6993809-7033505 GCA_903798205.1 Danio tinwini
TATATATATATATATATATATATAGGCGGTTCATTCCACTGTGGCGACCCCAGAATAATAAAGGACTAAGCCGAAAAGAAAATGAATGAATGAGTAAACATACTGAACATTTGCTAAAGTAGATGGACTAAAATTACACAGACAAACAATATGCCCATGTTAAAATAAACAAATATAAGTTAACTGATTTAATAGCTTCATAACAAAATAAGTGTTTATTATTTTATTATTATAATGGTTTTGTTCTATAAAGGTCTGAAAAATCTATTTCAATTGTAAAGTGTTGTAATTTAGAACATTTTGTGAGCAATCTTCTGGGGGTAAGGATTTCATTAAAAAAAAAAAATATATATATATATATATATATTCAGGTTCCCCACTGATAAAAGGTCCAGTATTGTGAGCTCATGTGAGCTCATACATGAGCTCCTCTTATTTGTACTATGCCATCATAAAATGTGAAAAAAACCCATCAAGGAAGGCTTCCAATTAATGCAAACAATTCTTTTTCATAAATCGAACATCCATGTGCAAGAAAACATGATATGATGAAAGTAAAGTCACCATTTACTAGAAGTAGTCCAACTTTTATTCTGAATCTTGGACCTTTTTCTTGAAAGAAAAAAATACCAATAAAAGATTTGAAGCACCAAAAGTGGCCCATATTAAAGTAAATTTAAATACGAATTAGGCTATTTTTTATCCATATTTGTTACCCTTTCAAAATGTACTTTTTTCATTCAAAACTTTAACCCTTTTTTTCTAATGATATGTGATATAATCAATTTGTATTTAAAAGTAAGTATTTTTTTCCTATTTCTTAATTCTATAAATTTAGCAAATGTTTTTGGTACCTCAAAAAGTGTGGTTGTGATGACCATCCGACAAGCTAATCCAGCTAAAATTAGTGCTTAAATGTAATTTTTACATCTCATAATTAAATAGAACATTATTATTATTATTATTATTATTATTATTATATATTTTTTACTAATTGAATTTTTTCTATTTTCTTTTTTTTTTTTTTACTTTTATTGACAACAGTCGAAATAACTACAAACAATAATGAGAAAAAAAACCACACAGTCCTGAGATTGGGCCCGAGCTCACAAATAAAGATATATATATATATAGTGACAATAGAGATCTAAGGGAGAAAAAAAAAGCAAATAGACAAACTTCAAGCAAACATACAAACTTAGAGACCTAAGTGACCTATCCAATGAGGCTTTGGACTGGTCCCCATCTTCTTTCAAAGGTATGAGTCTTCAGCTGAACTTGTGCTGTCAACTGTTCCATTGAATATAACTGTCTGATTTTTTGTATCCACTGTGACACCGTGGATGGTTCAGGTTTAAACCAGTTAATTGTTATAATTTTCTTTGCAGCCATTGAATTATTTCTATTTTCAATTAGTCATAAATGCCATAAATTGCTAATTTGCCAAATAAAACTAAACACATAAAAAAAACGCACATCAAAACATTATAAAACAGAGATTTTTTAGTGTCTCTTTTAATGTTTTCCATATAGCTGTATAATCACGTATGTGATCATGTTACTGGCTATGGAGTTTTTAAAATTACATTTTACAAAAATAATTTGTACATTTTATATTCAAATTGTATTAAAACATTGTATTGAAAGTGTATATTCAATTAGACAAGCAACAATTAATGTTTGCATATATACTTTATACATATTTTAATGGCTTTCTTTGTGTGTGTTCCTGGTATTAATGATGTTGTGGGGACCAAACGTTACCTCAAATATAGTAATACCACTCATTTTTGACCAATAAAACAAAATAAAAACATGTCATCATTTCATTTCCTTTCAGCTTAGTCCCTTTATTCATCAGGGGTCGCCACAGTGGAATGAACCGCCAATTTATCCAGCATACGTTTTACACAGCTGATGACCTTCCAGCTGCAACCTTGTACTGGAAAATACCCATAGACACTCATTCACACACACACATTCATACACTACGGCCAATTTAGCTTACCCAATTTCTCTACAGCGCATGTGTTTGGACTGTTGGGGAAACCGGAGCACCAGAAGGAAACCCACGACAACACGGGGAGAACATGCAAACTCCACACAGAAATGCCAACTGATCCAGCTGAGACTGGAACCTGCGAACTTCTTGCTGTGAGGTGACAGTGCTAACCACTGAGCCACCGTGGCACCCCTAAATGTAATCATAATAGAGTTTTTTTATACTGAATATATGATAAAAATAAACAAATTTTATCTGTAAAACCCACAGACGTTCTGCACAGCCAGGCCTAAATCTCTCCAAACCGCAGTCATCATTTGCTTTATAGATTACTTTTACTGAATGACATGGTCTCAATGACTCCTGGCCAACAATAGCAGTATACAACCCCAATAAGACATGCTGTAACTTCACACACACACACACACACACATACACACTGGACAGGGTCACATGTGTGCGTCCACACAGCTACGCTCACATTTAGACGAAGTGCATTAACACAGCCAGATGTTTCTTTGTCTCCGCAGCCTCAAGCTCTCTTTTTCTGGCCTGCGTCCTCATGAAACAATCCACGCAGTGTGTCGTGGGAAGAACGCGCGTGTTGTTCAGGTCAAACAGAGGAAAAAGGAGAGCGAGAGAAAGATGCTCCAGCTGTGAGTAAAAACAACAAAACTGCATTTGATTGGGAGGGGGCCGAGACGGACACAGGGGCATTGTTTGTAAAGAGGTCGCGGATAAAGAGAGCAGAGAAACAGATCACTCAGCTCATGCAGTGACAAATGATGGCGTTACACCTCATTCATTCACAATCCCTCAAACCAATCGCGAGACAGACATACAGTTGAGGTCAAAACTACTATTATTTAATTTTATTTATTTATTTATTTTTTCCCAAATGATGTTTAACAGAGCAAAAATTTCCACAGTATTTCCTATAATATTTTTTTCTTTCTGGAGAAAGTCTTATTTGTTTTATTTAGGCTAGAATAAAAGTTTTACATTTTTTAAACCCATTTTAAAGTCAATATTATTAGCCCCCCTAAGCATTTTTTTTCCCGATTGTCTACAGAATAAACCACTGTAATACAATGACTTGCCTAATTACTCTAATTACCCTAGCAAATGTCACTTTAACTCTAGTATATTGAAAAATATCTAGTAGGCAGTGTTACTTTAAAAAAAGTAATAGATTACAAATTACAGATTACTATTGGATTGTACAACTTGTAATCTGATTACATTACCAATTACTTAATGTAAAAACTAATCAGATTACTAATTCCTTTACTTTGAAGTTACTTTTAGAAACAAATATAATATAGCTAAAAAAATACAAAACAAGCTGCAGCTATTTCAATAATTTAATTCCCTGAAAAGCACAAAAGAAGACAGAATAAAACTGGATAACTGTAACTATTGACATCAATAGTGTGCAAAAGCATGGGTGTTTGGGTGTTCTGTGTTTGTCTGAAGTAATTAGTCTACCGAAATGTGTATATTCCATACAATGCATGAAGCTGACTGGTCGGTTCTTGTCACGTGACTCGCAGTTTTCAACTTGTGTGCCTGGAAAATGCGAGCGCGCAATATGCGCTCCGAAAATGTTTCACAAGCTGCGCGCCTCCATTGGAAATAACATTTTGTCAGTTTAGTGCCTAATTCGTACAAGATCAGTCGTACAAAAATGTACGATTTTAAAAAAGAGGCGTGGCACCTAACCCCACCCCTAACCCCAACCATCATTGGGTGATGAGCAAATCGTACAAATTTTTGTAAGAATTCATACGAATTAGCCACTAAATCAAAAAGTTACGAATTGCCTTGAGATTGCGTTGGGAAATAACAAACTTGTGCGCGTAAAAGATGCAATACGTGAACGGCTCCATCAAGCAGCTACGCTTCTCTACACTTAAAGAAGATAACTTCTCTCCCAATTCTGCACAAAATTTAAATTTAGTCTGTCTAGGCTGAGTTGGGCCGCCGTGTTTTTTGTGCACTGGTGTCCTCCTTGGTGATGACTGATGAGTGTTGTTGTAGAATGCTTTCTGTTTAAGTGTTTGAAGAAGATGTTGGTCGTGTTAAAAGTAGTCGAAAGTTCTTTACAGACTGGACATAGACTGCATTTCACAGCAAATTAAAGTAATGTCTGTAATGTCTCTCCTCATACCTTATGCTCCTCATAATCACTGCACTATTTAACATTTGCACATTTAAAAATTGCACATATTCATTGCACTACATTGCACTGATTCACTTATTTGAACTGTACATACCCACTGCACATGCACATTTGTAATTATGTACACACCCACTGTACATATACACTTGTAATTATGTTTATCTATCTGCACACTTCTGATTATTAATAGCAACCTGTACATATATCCATCTATTGTAAATCTGTTCATAGCTAATACAACCTGTATATAATGTTCATAGTACATCCATTTGTAAATATCACCATAGTTTTTCTATAACTGCACTTTATGTATCCTGCACTTGCTGCTATTGCACTCCTGGTTAGACCTAAGTGAAGTTTATTTATAAACTAATTTCGAGAGGATCACGTGCTTATGATTGCTAGCAGCTGGACCAACATTATCCAATTCACTACGCACCTATCAGATGATTCCTAAGCTACTATAAATACCCTGGGTTTCATATCACTGCTATCTTCGCTTTTGAAGAATCCCCCCATTCACCCCTTCTCCTCCTCTTTCTAGATGGGTGACACGGTGGCCCAGCGCTTAGCGCTGTTGCCTCACAGCAAGAATGTCAATGGTTCTAGGCTTTACCAACCAGCGGGCATTTCTGTGTGGAGTTTGCAAGTTCTCCCCGTGCTCACGTGGGTTTCCCCCGGGTTCTCCGGTTTCCTCCCACCGATTAAAAACATGCAACCTAAGTTATTGATTAACCAACACTATAGACTTGCTTACTATATAGTACCTATCTCGTTAAAGAGAATTACTATCTGCTCTTCAATCACTACGATGGGGGAGTTCTCGAGATCTACCTGAGCTCAATCTCCCCTCTCGCCTTGCAACGGGAGGGAGCCCCGGGCTCGAGGATCTCATGGGCTCAGGGCTCTCTCCCGGGAGAGCATGCCAAACAAGCTTTATAATCAATCATCAGCTAAGTGTGAACTCTTGAAACTGCATTTCGTTTCCTTGTACATGTGTAATGACAATAAAGTTGAATCTAATCTTAATCTTCCACTTAAAGAAGCAAGCACTCTCGTCAGCAACCATCTCAGCTCGTGTTCTCCAGCAATTTAAAGACGCATGCTCATTAACTGACGTTAATTAATTTAAAAAACGTGATTTAAAAGAAGCATTTTTTCTTCTAAAAACTATACTTGTAACATAAGTAACGCACTCAGGTTGACTTCAGTAACTGTAATCAAATGACACACATTTAAAATCTAATTCGTTACATTACTGCATTCCTCAAAAATGTAATTAGAATACAGTAACACGTTACTGTGGAACGCCTTACACCCCAGCAATAGTCACATAGCAAGATACGCAATGTTGAGTCTGAAATATACCACAAAACACATGTGGTTTGTAGAGTCACTGCAAAGTTTAACCACATTAGAGTGAAGGTTTATAATTTTCATGTGTTTTTAAGGCCTGTGACTGAGCATGTCAAAAGAGTTTAGAAAATTTGGGCACAAAAACATTATGATGTTTTGAGGTGTAACAAAGATTTATTTTATTTAATTATTAATACAGAATTGATACGATTAATGCAAAAAAAAAAAATATATATATATATATATATTTTTTTTTTACAACACTGTGGCTCGGTGGTTAGCACTGTTGCCTCGCAGCAAGATGGTCGCAGGTTTGAGTCCTGGCTGAGTCAGTTAGCATTTCTGTGTGGAGTTTGCATGTTCTTCCGGTGTTGGCGTGGGTTTCCTTCAGGTGCTCCAGTTTCCCCCACAGTCCAAACACATGCGCTATAGGGGAATTGGAGAAACTAAATTGGCCATATGAGTGTGAATATGAGAGTCTATAGCTGTTTCCCAGTACTGGGACATAAAACATATGCTGGATTAGTTGGCGGTTCATTCCGCTGTAGCGACCCCTGATAAATAAAGAGACTAAGCCGAAGGACAATTAATGAATAAATAATTCTTACTTCAAATTTTTGTCTTGTTTTCTAGTCAAAATATCTACATTTCAAAGTGAAAACAAGATTATTTTACTAACCCATCGGCAGATAATTTTGCTTGTTTTTGGGAAAAACGAAAATTTTGACTTATTTCATCTAAAGGTGAAAACAAAACTATATTTTTACTATATTTTTTAGATATTGGTACTAGAAACGAGACATAGCAAGGGGGAAAAATGCTTTTTTTTGTGATTGTTCAATTCACTCCTCAGAAAATTGTCAAAAAGTTTTTTCAAACCATCTTGTGAAAATGTATTTATATCACAGTATTTATCGCAGAAAAATAAAACATCGCAAAATCAGATTTTTCCAATATCACGCAGCCCTAATATCTAGTCAAATATTATTGTCATCATGGCAAAGATAAAAGAAATTACAAGAAAGAAGTTATAAGAAATTAGTTGTTAAAACTATTATGTTTAGAAATGTGTTGCAAAAATCTTTTTTTTGTTAAACAGAAATTGGGAAAAGAAAATATACAGAAAGCCAAGTAATTCAGCAGGTATAATAATTCTGACTACAATTGTATGTAAAATGCATGAAAAACTATAAAAACGAAAGAATTAATAGTCATGCGCCATGATATCATCATTATAATGTTCAGGAAAGTTACTTTTGAAAGTAATGCTTTACAATATTGAGTTACTTACCAAAAAAGGAACTATGCATTGCATTACTTAGTGTCTTTTTATGGTAAGTAATACATTACGTTACTTTTGCGATACTTTTTCCTACCTGAATGAGCCTTTTTGCAATTAAAAAAATGCACTTTATAACTTTCATTGAATAAAACAAAAACCACACACACATAAAAAAATTATATGTTAGGATAATGTTATCTTTTGGGAACTTCCTGACCGAAAATATATATAATTATAATTCATACTGTATGTAAAAAACTTATTATTTAATCATCTAAAACTTATTCAAGTTTTTCATATGATGTTTCATATTAATATTTAAATTCCAGTTTATGAGAATCACCATTAAGGAGTGGAAAAATTACAATAAATACCTGTGTATGCAATGAAGAAATTATAATTTGGGACAAAAATGGCTTGATTAAAACAATGCAAAACTATAATGTTCCAATAAAAAAATATGAATTTTTAATTTTACATATAATTTCTTATTTTTCAGTTTGATCTTGAAGTTAAATGTGACGTTTTGTACTCATAAATTTTACTAATTTAATGAGAAATTGTCATTTATAGTAAGTGCGATATATTAATATATTTTTAATATACATATATTGCCTTTAGGCGACGCAGTGGCGCAGTAGGTAGTGCTTTCACCTCACAGCAAGAAGGTCGCTGGTTCGAGCCTCGGCTGGGTCAGTTGGCATTTCTGTGTGGAGTTTGCATGTTCTCCCTGTGTTCGCGTGGGTTTCCTCCGGGTGCTCCGGTTTCCCCCACAGTCCAAAGACATGCGGTACAGGTGAATTGGCTAGGCTAAATTGTCTATAGTGAATGAGTGTATGTGTATGTTTCCCAGAGATGGGTTGCGGCTGGAAGGGCATCCGCTGGATAAAAATGTGCTGGATAAGTTGGTGGTTCATTCCACTGTGGCGACCCCGGATTAATAAAGGGACTAAGCCGAAAAGAAAATGTGGGCTAACACAATACATTAACTGTGAAATTCTGAAATATAAAATGTGAAATTGTGTTTTTGTATAAAATATACTTTATTGCT
The DNA here is from genome assembly GCA_903798205.1 of Danio tinwini. NCBI lineage: Eukaryota > Metazoa > Chordata > Actinopteri > Cypriniformes > Danionidae > Danio > Danio tinwini. Next base: position 7,001,683 of record CAIGQZ010035066.1, read on the forward strand.
TTCATTTTAATTAACTTTATTTTTATTTACATTTTGTTTTTAGTTTGTATAATGGTGATATCATGGCAATTTGTCATATTCCATGGTACTAAATGATTTATACACTTAGTAAAAAAAATAAACAACACACTTGCTTACTCTGAGTATTAAACTGAATTTAAGTTACCATGGTATTAAAAAGTAGCCTATTTACAATTATTTTGATGATATTTGATGATGTTACATGACATATATGATACTATTATTTATTCATAACTAAGATATATGTTCAGTTAAATATGTGCGTTGATGTTCTTGTGTTTGTTTACAGGTTTTTCATTAGCCTAAACAAAACCGGAAGCTTATTTTTAATGAGAAACAGTAAATGTGTGAATATTTTCTTTCTAGCTTCTCGTAAAAGTCTATCATGCGTAAAATATCATCAGGACACGCCAGAACGGAACATATCCTATTTAAACAATGTGTTTACTTTTCTTACATTTCTCTCTCTGTTGCGCTCACTAGTTGAGCGCGCGCACGGCTCAAGTTGGGCGAGAGCGCGCACAGACGGACGTTAAGCGCGCGTTTGATTGAAAGAGGCACAAGCACAGCTTCAGCTCACAGGATCATCCAAAAACACCCTCCAACTACATTAGTCCAGGTCGTATGACATAAATTATGTACTGCGAGGACAAATAAACAAAATCATCCAAGAAAAAAAAGCTGGAATATGCCTTCACCTGACATCCAAAGGTAAAAATCTCCTCAGAAACCTCAGGAATTGTGATTTACGCTACTAAGACTGTTATTTTAACTATTCTGGAGGATATACTTGTATTGAAATCGTTCCGGGGAACTCGGTGGCTGTTTCTTATATGAAGATAATTGTGGGTGAAGCAGGGATGATAAGAGTTTGAAGCGGACGCGACTCCCGCCGCTCATTTTCATGGAGTTTATAAGCGGGAGCCGCTAGAATGGAAACCGTGATTGATGAAACGGAGGCCTTACAGAGATTCTTCGAAGGTAAGACAGTTCATTGATCTGTTGATGTGACACATCCAAAATAGTTGTAAAGATTACTTAAAGTTGCCTGTCAGTTCACTAGTTCATCCCTAACACAGAGACGAATCAGGTGGTAATACATGGTACTCTGTATTTATCATATAGTCAAGTTTCTTTCAAAAAATCCAGCATCCTGAAGTAAATCCCTAACTCTAATTTGCAACCAGACTAAAAATAGTTTTAAAGATTACTAAAAGTTGCCTGTCAGTTCACTAGTTTATCCCTAACACAAACGAATCAGGTGGTAATACTGTGGTACTCTGTATTTAATCTTACCATAGTCAAGTTTTCTTTCAAATAATCTAGAATCAAGTAAATCCCTACATTGTAAAAAATTCTTGCTGCCTTAAATTTTTTAGTTGAATCAAATTAACTTTTAATTTTAATCACACGAACTAAACATTGCATTATGAAAACTGATTAACTTATTCAAATATCATAAAAATGCTATGGCTTTTTGTTATACAGTGGGTTTTAGTTTCTTCTGTTGATCACAAAAGAAGATATTTTGAAGAATGTTGGCAAGCAGCAGCCACTGACTTCATACTATAATGTAGATGTCAATGGCTGCTGCTTTCCACCATTCTTCATATTAAGAGACCATTGACACATTTTCTAGTCATCTCAACTTACATTAATCAAGCTGAATAAACATATTAACTTTGTATATCTTTAAAAAATTGTTGACACCTGATAAACCTAATAAAATAAGTTAAAGCGACATAAAAATATTTGTTGTCTTGACTTTTTGCCTTTACATTTGTTTACAGTGTGGTTTCAAACACATTTTAATCTGTTACACTCAATGACTTCTTGTTCAAACTACCTATTTAAAATGAGTTAAACCAACACAATTTTAAAGTAATTTGAAGGGACTACTTAGTTTTATGTTTAATCAACTTAATTTGTAAAAATGATTAAGTTATCTTAATTGATTTGTGTTGGGACAACATGAAGGAATTGTGTGGAACCCAGCATTTTTTACAGTGTACATTTTTAAAATCGGACCCAGCTGAAATAAAACAAAAATTAAAGGGACAGTTTATTTAAAAATTAAAATTCAGTCGTCATCTTCCTCTGTTAGTTTTTTTTTTGTTAAATCAGCTTAACTTTTCTAGTGATTTCAATTTACATCAATCAAATTGAATAAAATATTACTTAAAATAAATTGGATTTATTATTTTATTATTTTTCTTTCAAAGTGTAAAGTTATTTTGAGTTTATATAGTATTCTTGTATTTTTTGCTAAACTGAACATTTTTACTTTTCTCAGTTTGTATGGCCATGCTTAAAATAAAAATTGTGGTTAAAAAAAATTCATAAATTAGATGAAAACTGATTAACTTTTTAAAATATCATAGAAACGCTTGTTGTCATGACTTTTTGTCATATGTGTTTTTATAGTGTGTTTGAGTTTTTTAAGATATTTTGAAGAATGTCGGAAAGCAGCAACCACTGACTTCATACTATAGATGTCAATGGCTGCTGCTTTCCACCATTCATTAAACTAACTTTTCTAGTCATCTTAACTTACATTAATCAAGCTGAATAAACATTAACTTTGTATAGTTAAAAAAATTTTATTGACACCTGATCAACTTATTAAAATAAGTTAAACTAACATAAAAATATTTGTTGTTTTGACGTTTTGCTATTACATTTGTTTACAGCATGTTTCAAACACATTTTAATCTATTACACTCAAAAATGACTTCTTGTTCAAACTACTTAAAACAACACAATTCTTAAGTTTTTTGGGAGGGACAACTTAATTGTTTTACATTTAAATTTAAATTCACTTAAATTTGTAAAAATTATTAAGTCAACTTAATCAATTTGTGTTGGGACAACATAAAGGAATTGTGTGGAACCCAGCATTTTTACAGTGTACATTTGAAGAGTCAGTCCCAGCAAAAATAAACCAAAATTTAAGGGACAGTTCATCCAAAAATTTTAATTCAGTCATCATCGCCCTGTGATCATTATTTGTTTTGTTGAATCAGCTTAACTTTTCTAGTGATTTCAATTTACATCAATCAAACTGAATAAAATATTACTAAATTTTGATTTATTATTTATTATTATTATTATTATTTTTCTTTCAAAGTGTATTAAGTTATTTTGAGTTTATATATTATTTTTTGTTGTGTTTTATTTGCTAAACTGAAAATTTTAACTTTTCTCAATTTGTGTGACCATGTTTACAATAAAAATTGTTTAAAAAAAAAAAAAAAAGATGAAAACTGATTAATAAGAATAACATATAAACTCAAAAAAACTTAATACACTTTGAAAGAAAGAAAAACAATAATAAAATATTGTAAAAATGCTGTTGTTATGACTTTTTGTCATATAATGTTTTTTTACAGTGTTTGAGTTTCTTTTATTGAACACAAAGGAAGATATTTTAAAGAAAAAATTATATTAAACTTTATATAGCTGTCAGTTGCTACTGCTTTCCCCCATTCTACAAAATATCTTCCTTTGGGTTCAACAGAAGACAGAAATCCATAAAAGTTTAGCACCACTTGAAGGTGAGTAAATGGATAGTAAATTGTCATTTTTGGGTAAACTATCCCTTTATTAAATCAATGTTATGTCAATTCAGAAAACAATTAATGATGATAGTTGAATGTTTTTGCGCAATAACAGCATAAAGGTGAATATCAATACATAATCCATTTAAAGTGCTGGCAAACATCTGGTTTCAGCCATCATTGGCATGTGATTTAGCAGGATTAAATGTGTCATGCTGGATTTTTGGGGTTGGATTCATTTGGAGACACAAAAAGCCACCGGTGAGGGGAAGGGCAGAAAGGTGGAGAGCACTGGAGAGAGAGAGAGAGAGAAAGAGAGAGAGATGATGTACGGATGCAGGGAGCGAAGGATGGATTCCAGAGGTGGAGGAGGAGAAGGGGTTTGAGGAGAAACACTGGGAAGGACAGAGGAATGTGATAAATGGTGTGTTTGTAATGGTTAAGGCAGAGACAACCAGAATTGTGGAATTAAAGAGAGAGCTGTTGGGCAAGAAAAGAGGAAAATAAGATGTAAACAAAAAGGACTGGTGCCATTGGTCAACACCAGTGGAAAGAAATAGAGCAATTATGTTTTGCTAAAAGAAAATTAAGCTTATTTGATTTGTTTATTTAGATTTTTTGGGCATTTTTTATATTTATGATAGTTTCATATTAGGGCTGGACGATTTGACCTAAAATCTAACTCTTGATTAATTGAACATTTTAACTCGATTACGATTAATGAACAATTATTTTATTTATTTTATTTTTTGTGCTCAGAGTTCACCGACAGGTTACAGTAAATATGCACACATATTAAAAGTCAGAGATTTTTGAATGAAGGGTGCATTACTTGATTTTAAAATAATTGAAGGAAACACACACTATCTACTATCTATGATTATTTATTGAACATCAACGTTGAACAACTGAAATTAAAACACACATTGCTTAAAACCAACAGTCACTTTTTTATAAAATAAATAACGCACTTTTGAAAACAAAATAATTATTTTCAGTGTTTTTCACATTAAAAGTAGAACATAAGCAGTATCTCTTCTGAATAAAATAGCTCTTGCATATCCTGTAAATAATATCTTAAACAGTGCATTTCTTGCATCTTCTGTAAACAAATATTTTAATGTAAATAATAATTTTAATGTAATGTAAAATATGCCATCTCAAGGCATCTCTGGCGCAGCTTACAATCATCAACAATGTAGTGCAAAGTAACAGAGCGGAGTCACGTGACTCCACACGCGGTAGAGAAAGTAATCAAAAAATTATCGACCTGGAAAAATTAGAGCATTTATAGCTTCTGATTGTCAATTTCGATTACTTTTCGATTATTCGCCCAGCCCTATTTAATATGTTACCCACAGGTTACATAACAATAAAACAACTCACTTTAACTAAACGGAACATTAAACATTTAATATTGTAATTATAAAATATATATGCATCAAGGTTTTGGCTCATTATAAAAAATTTTTTTAATTTAAAAGTAAAAAAAAAAAATTGATGCATTTTCTTTTTCATTTAAATGTAATACCCACAATTTACATAACTATAAGGAAAGAAATGTTATTTAAATTGTGAAATATATACATAATGGCAGTATTTGCAATTTTTTAAATAATGCATAAAGCATAATCTTTTAATTGTATTTTTTGACCATTAAATTTACAGAAGAATCACCATTAATAATTATGATAATTACAAAAAACATTGAACAAGTTTTATGCAAAAATGTAAAAAAAAACAAAAAAACAATCGCTATTAATGTGTAATATGTTTATGATACATACTATTTTAAATGTAAAACATACATACATCATGATTTTATTGCTAATATAGTAGTATAGTATAGTAATAATATTAAATAGAACAAATGACATTATTATTAGGATTTTAGCATATTTTTAAAATACAATATTTATCATTAAAACAATATAATAGCGATTGAGTGGGATTTATTAAAAAAAATTGTAGATCCATTACTGTAGGGAAGTGTCAGTAATTAAATATTGGTGTGAGATGATCCCTAGTCACATCATAACAGAGTGTTGATTTATTGCATTCAATGTCATTTTCTTTTTGTCGTCTCTCTTTTCTTCCTAAAGTCTGTTTTTTTATTGTCCTCAGAGTGGCCATATTTATTTTTCTGTCATTCTTGACAGATAAAAGCCATAGTTGTTTATGCTGAGTCCTAAGCCAAGCTATTTATTTTAAAGGGATTTTCCAGCCTTGATTTGTGGCTCATCAGCAGACGTGAGTGTGTGTTTTCAGAGCAGGTGTAATGCTTTGTATACATGACAGCGTTTTACTGTAAACACGGTTGACTTCATTGGGCTCTGGAGTTCATGGCCGTCAAACACTACTCTTTAACGAGAATTTCTCATGTTTACATTCTTCATTTGGGGAGTGAGGCAGACGCTGTGCCTCTGGTCCTGGTAGAAACCCTACAGACGCTGCTAACTTTTTATTTTAAATTTTTTACAGTGAAATGCTAGAAATGTTCTCATATGATGATATCTCTTAGTATGTGATGTGAACTAAGGAAAATTTGTATTGTAGAATTGTAGTGTAAATTAATTTGACAAATTCTTTTAATTTTAACAATTTGCTTGTGTTTTTAAGAATTCAATTTGACAGTATTTGAAAATAAAATAAGTTGGCATGGATAATGCAATCATATTTGTTTCGTTATTGTAAAGAAAAATGTAGGATAAGAATCGATTTTGTTCGTGGGGATTTGATTGTGTGGTTATGAATTGCTATTGGTGGATCTCATGTGAGTGACAGGTTGACTCCGCCCCTCGCACTAGTTAGCACAAATCAAAGAAGAGAAGTTGTTGAAGTGGGAGTGGAATATTGGTGAGCAACAAACAACATAACGTTAGCTGATATTTTTGTTTTTGGTAATGATAATTAATATTTTGTTGAGTGCATTTTTGTACTGGATTATTGCTGTTGTGGATAACAATTATGATACTAAAGCCACCAGTAGGTGGCGACAAGTTCTTGTCTTAGTGGCCATTCACACAGAATGTGTTTTTCAATTCCAAACACACTACATTTTCACTGTTTTTCTATAAAAACACGTTTGGCAGACAAACATGATCATTACACTGCTTTTAATCATTTATTGTAATAGGTGTTGCCAAGATAATAGCTGCATCCAAAAGTGCATACTTCTCTACTATTGTATGTGAAAAATGAGACCTGAGTAGTATGTCCAAATTCATAGAATTCAAGAAAAACAGTAGCCAAGAAGTACATAGATGACCTACTATTTCCGGTGAGATTCTGAAGTGCGAATCTGATGGATGCTATGTTATCCCATAATGCCACGTGAGCAATGTCAAGTAAAAAAAAAAAGTAAACTTTTACACGCAGCGCCACTCATCAATGTCAGCACTAAAGCAGTGGACCAATCACAGGGCTCGAAATTGCGACCATTTTGGTCGCATATGCGCCCGAAATTTAATCTATGCGACCTCATAATATATTTGAGAGCATTTGTGCGACTGCATATAATGGTTGTAGTGCGACCTGTTTAGATTTTTTCTAAAAACGTGCTGAATCGGACTTCCCTGCCGCTATATTGGTTCATATTAGCTGTCAATTACTCAAGGCTTTCCACTGTCAGAAAACAGGGAGCTTTTAAGGGCGCCAGCCGAGATCTATCGAGTGTTTTCAGAGAAGGTGCCCGAATCTCGATGCATTGCATTCACTGGGTGTTCATCGCAAATGTCCGGTAAATGTAAAATCCAACACTGTACACATCATCGCCAAAGAAGCTCGCCTTTACTAAGTTTAAACGGAATCTGCGGCTCATAACAAAGAACGGTATTTTCGCCAGTGGTCATCACGAGAATTCTGCTCTTATATTGGGTCGGCTGACTCGCCTGCTTTTCCACAAACACAGAAAAATTAAAATCAGCGCATAACGAGACTGAGCATTTAAAATGACACAAACTAAAACCAAAACTTTAAAGAGTGGTAGAAGTGAGACTTTTTCTTTCTTTGGTCCATTCTTTCTTGAGATGTATATTATTTATCTATTTACTGATTTGCAGCTTTCATCGTTGGATTGAATGATTTATTATAATCTTACGTTTGTTTTGTAGCAGAAATATTATTTATTAAATTGACATGCATATAAAAACAATAGTGCAAAATAAATATTACTGCAATGCTTCATTTTTGTTTGATGCAAACCATACATTTATTTTTCATAAAGTAACAGCAGGACATTTTACAGTACATAACTTGCATTCAAGAACATTCAGGGCAGCATGATAATGACAAATGTAATTCATTGTATTATTGTCATCATCATCATCTTTAATAATATTTTATAATTATTAGACATTCATTTTGGAATTATTGCACATATATCAATAAATCATAACAGCATTAGTTAGTTAGTTGTTTCTGTTTTTGTCCTGATTGATGTTGTTTTCAAATACAATAAATCCCTTAATATACAATTTGCAGTGGTGCTCATTCATTTTTGGTGGGTGCTCCTAAATTTTTTCTGGTGCTCCTAAATTTTTGAAGTTGGGAGCACCGGTGTTACCAAGTAAAAAAGTTAATTTCGAGCCCTGAATCAGAGGAACTCAGAGGCAGGGCAAGCATTGTATGCTTTTGTTTACAGTAGCATGTTTGGCATGAAAACTGTTTTATTTTACCTTAACATGGCGGATGAGATGCTATTTGGAAAAACTAATTCTGACCGCTGCATCTCACGTTTTTTTTAGACGCAAAGACAGGTTCGGTGTGAATGGCCCCTGAATCATTCATTGATTGGTTCAAAATGACTGATTCACTTAGGCTACGTCTACACTAAACTAATTAATTTAGATAATGGCATTTTTGACAAAAAAGACACTCCATGTCCATCCACTCTTGTTTTCAAATCTTTCAGAAAAAAATGGTCATCCACGTTACAACAACTGAAATCGCTTTTGTTCATGATGTAAGATGATTTTTATCTCCGTAATATTCACCTGCCGTTTATTTACTTTACGTTTCTTTAAAACATTGTGGCAAAATGACCCAAAATCTCTGCTCCCATGTACAGTATGGTTTGTAACGCAACTGTGGTCTGCTTCCACCGCTGAACAACAGCTCCCAGTAAACATTCCCTGTCCTTTAAAGAGAGGCAGATGGAGCATGTACAAACCGACATTAATCTTTAATAAAGCCGTCAAAACGGACAGCATCCAAAACATCTGCTTTACATTGGCGTCCACCATGTTAGCTGAATGGGATATATGCACACAGACTTTTAATTTTTAGACAACCAGCCCAACAGTTTCCGGTGAACTGTCTTTTTATTACAAAATTGCCACATTTAAGATCTGTTTTCTTTACAAATAAGTCATCTTTACTGCCTGATAGATATACGACATAAAGTGGGTCTCAGACCGGACAAGAAGCACTGCGTTAAATTCTGTTTTTTCATGCCATCTCTTTAAAATATGAACATTTATTTTACCCCAGTATTTGGAGTTTCTGCGCTAGCCTGCTGCCACTGACGGCACTAGAGTTTACACAGTCTTTCAACTCGTTTTATGCTTGAACAACTAAATGATTAATTAAGTTTATTTAACTGATTGTATTTTAATTACATTATGATGTCAATGCCGTCAATGCTATTAAAGGAATCTTATCAAATTTAAAATGGTCACATTAACCTTTCACTAGAAATTTAACGCTGGCTGAGAAACATTAGCTGTACATATAGCCCATTGGTCACATGAGTGCATCACATGACTAAAATACGTCACTGTTTTCTAAAGCCTCCGTTTTCACAGTCTACACTGCAACACGAAAACGTTGTTTTCAAATGTATCCACTTTCTACAGCGTTTTCAAAAAGATAAGTTTTTATTTTTTAAAAACACCATCTTAGTGTGAACAGAAGTGCAAAACGAAGAGAAAATGATGTGTTTTTAAACAAATACGTAACAGTGTAGACATGGCCTTAGAGACATGCTTTGTGATTGGCTGCTTCTGAAATAACACCTTTTTACTACGTATGTAAAGTTGTATGATGACGTGGCAAACAGGTCAAATATTGAACACTCAGATTACATTGATACTACACAGAATCATCTTTCATAATGATTGCGAAGTAATTAGTTCTTCAGAAATGTAACTGCTCAGGAGAATGAATCGATGACTCAAATGATTCATTTGAAAACATGATTCTATTGACTTATTCCTACTATATGACGGAACATGTGTGATTGAATTAATGGCTTGCTGCAGTTTTTAATTGTGCTCTACATCCACGATTCTCAGTGAATGCTCTGTGTGTTTGTGCTGTTTGTTTGTGTTGGGTGGGGAGGGTCTGGGGGGGGGAGGTGATCTTAAATGAACATCTATTGTGGAGTACAGAAAGACAAAGCACAAAAGACGACGCAGACTGAGCTGTTTGTCTGATTTGACTCTCAGCTGGCCTGTCAGAGGAAAATTTTATTGCTCTAAAAGTTGTTTCTCTTAAATATATACATGTCTTGGATGTTTTTCCGACAGCTTCTAGGAAAATTGTTTCAGTTGTGAAATTTTTAAGCGTAAAAACCATGGTCCCAACGTATTTCCTGTTTTACATTTTTAATTTCCATAGCATTCGAGAATCCAAGAAAGTATATTGATAAATAATGTTATGATAGCTGTTTTAATGTTAAGTCATGATTGAATTGCCTCTTGTTATAGTTATGAAATAGTTTGACAGCAAGCAGGAAATGTTCATGGGCCAATGACATCGCCACATATATATTGATTATGATCATGTGTCTATACTGTTGTTTATATGAAGAATTGACATTCGATATTCAGGGTTTACATGATAAATATGTACTAAAACGAAAACATATTTCTTTAGCATTTTTGAAACTTTTCACATGCTGATGGCCACTTTGTAAAATTAATGACAAAAAAAACGTCAAAAAAACCTACTGACTAAAATCGCTGTATTTTAGATGACAAGCCAGTAGGTGGTAACATGCCTTCGTAAATAAAACACTGATTGTTTGCGCACGTGTGCACCAGTTGTTCACTATTGCTGTTTGGATTGCCAAGCTTTTACTTGTGCTTGTTTTAAAATTGTTGTTTTGGCCATTTTTATTTTATTTATCTGGATATATTTTATATTTAGAAATATATATTTTTCAATTTTATTTAAATTTGTACAAAAAAAAGACAAGCTTATTAATTTTTACTGTAAACATGGAAATGTATTATGCAGTTTGTATTACGCAAATTTTTTTTGCGTTCAAAAATGCATTAGACACTAAAAACATTTCTAGGCAGCATAATACTCTGCAAAAATGTATTGTTGCTGAGTACTGCGATAATCATTTTTCTTATGATATTACATTTCCCTAGAAAAATGCTAGTTTTATTAGCCATCTTTGAAAATCATTTATTTAATGACATTAAAATAAACAGGTAATATAATTTTCAGATCTAATTAATTCTAATTCTGACAAAAAAAAACTGTCAAGGAGCAAACATTTAGTCTTTAAAACACTATGAATGTGTGAAAACCTCAGCAGATATTCTGACTCTGGCTGTCTTCGTCTCTCGTCACGACTCCCCCCATTAGTGTTTATTTTTAGCTCTGCACTGTAAAAAGTGCATGGTTTCAAACAATTTATTCATGTTGTCACATAACAAAAATCGATTAAGTAAACTTTACACTTTTAACAAATTTATGTGGATTGAACATAAACACATTAAGTTATCCCAATGAAATATCAAGAATTGTGCTGATTCAGCTTATTTTAAATAAGTAGTTTGAACAGGCAAAAAATATTTTTTTGAATGTGGGTTCACATTTGGGCTCCAGCCAATAGCAGAACAGCCTCCTGGGGAGGCGGGGCTATAGATAGTAAGGCTCTATCTGATTGGTCAAATTTAGATAATTAACCAATCCCTAAAATAAATATAATTCATCACACACGTGTGAGATATGTTTTGCGCAAATACTATTATTGTGATAACAATAGTTTCACAATATATCGTGCAGCCCTTCAATTATTTCCCTATAACATAATCAAAAGTTGCATACAACTCTGATTAACACAGATTTTTATTTATTTTTTGGTGGGGTGAAATTTACCCAAGAAAAGAATAATGCTAACTAACTGTGCTTTATAAACTATGCTTACTTTTTCTTTTCAAGTGGAATCTTGATTTTAATACATTTTATTAAGCCAGCAATACTCTTTCTTCTTTGTGTAAATCATTTTAATATTGTAGGATTTTTTTTTTATTTAAACACTTCAGTAGGGATGCTCTGATCGTTTGGCCGGAGATCGGTATTGGCCGATAATCATATTTTATGACTCGATCAGTACTTTCTAATCTGGTCGATCACAAGTGTTTGTTTACGGGTTTACAAGCAGAGGAACATGCATTTTAACTTCTTATAGGTCCAAAAATGTACTCCAAACTTTTTCTTCATTAAAGCACATTCAATTATTCTTCTATCATTTGCAATGTTTCCAAATTGCATTGTTAGTCTTTTTTTTTACCAAATTTTTTATCTGTTTTATGTATTATTTTCTGTAAAGCTGCTTTGTACCACAACGTGTCCACACTAAATGGTTAAAAGAGATGTGTTTAAGGGATTATGCAACATCCTTTATTTATTCTTTAAGGAAAGGAGAGATCTCCACTTATGTATCTCCACTTACGTATGACAGGTATCATACTTTATGTGATTTTAAAGTTAAATAAAGCTTGAAGTAAGGCTCCATGATTTGAGGAAAAATCAAACTGCGATTTATCTGATCAAAATATCATAATTTCATAAAACAAGGTTTGATGTAATGGTTTTAACAGCACCAATAAAACACCAAACATATAATCAAAGTACGCTACACTATGCTGTTTATTTAAAACCATTTTTTCCCAATAAAGTTGTCCATTGTCATGACAAATTAAGAAAATAACTACAGTATTTTAAATTAAATTACATATATTATATATAAAATCTTTTACTGTATATAGATATATAAAACCTTTAAAACCTCATTGACCATGCTTTCCATACACATTTTTAGATTTTACTTCACAGCACAAGAATTCTTGTATTAAAATGTATAATTTATAATTATATTTAATTATTATTTGTAAAACAATCTTGTCCTTTAATACAAGCAGTCAGATATTTAAACTGTACCTTTGATTTTACCTGCTCAAAGAAAACTTTTGAATGTTTCAAACAAAACTCAGGTACATGCACTCTAAATATTCTCCTGCTTGCTTTTTGTTCGTTGTCGAGCGAGTTCTTAAACACCTGTGATTGGTCATTGTGTTCCTGTACTCAACGGAAAGGGCTACGATTGGCTCTAATGGTCAGCGCAACTCTGGCGTTATTCACCAATTAGGGTTGGGCGATGTTGACCAATTTGGCATCGTACGATGTCTAATGTGAAACATTGTGATGGACAATGGCATAGTCGTCATAGGCGACGGTGAATTAATTATTTATGAATAATTAATTAATACATAGCAAATGAATTATTTGTAGCCTACCGTTTCAACTACCTGACCCACATGCTCTTTGTTTTACCCATAACCAAATCATAAATAAATAAAGAGAAGTTACACACAAATTACCATTTGTCAATCACTTTTTCCGCGGGACTCTGGCATGAATCTGTGTCGTTATAATAGTCTCGACAAACTTGGTTGGTAAAAAATGTGAACAACCAACAGTATCTGAGGTTTTCACTAAAAGTACTAAGTACAAGCCTGAAAGCGAAAGATTGAAGCAGTGTACTGACGCTTTGACACGTTACCTGATAGATTCAAAAGATCGAAGAGTTGTTAGATAGAGAAAAGATTAATGAAATATCACGTTTAACAACTATAGTAAGACGCGATCCAGTGGTACATCCTTGATAAACTGTCCAACGTGCACTGCTCTCTGGAGCTCAGACGAGCACATGACAGTGTGTGTGGCTGTGTCTGTGTGTGTCTGTGTGTGTGTGCGTTTTCAGCGGACGGAAGGCTGTTCAGAAATGCTAGATGAATCGTCAGTGTGGATGTGTATCGTTTTCGTTCTAAAATGCAATTTTAAAGCCAAGACGAGTGTAAACTGGGCCTGAGTGTGTATTTTTCACGAGCGAGTTTGCAACGGGGACGGGGCGGAGGATCGGCAATGCTGGCTCAGCATTATGATGTCTATCGGTCATCGGCAATGGACGATGGCATCGTCTATCGACCCAACCCTATCACCGATGAGTGACGCGGATACGGATAAACGTCGCGGTTATCACTTTAGGAGGTAAGGTGCGAGTTACTGCTTTAAGTAACGTTAATTACTCGCGCTCTCGCCATAGTAATAATCAATATAGTTGAAATAATCACAGCTTTTGCGATTTGAAAATCGCACCTTTTCAAAACGTGATTTCGGTTTAAAATCGATTAATCGTGCAGGCTTAGCTTGAAGCATCAGAATCTGTACTCGGTATCGGCCGATCACCATGACGAGGAAATCAGTATTTGCTATCGGCTCCATAAATCCTGATTAGAGCATCGTTAAGTTTCTTCTATAATATCAAATTAATCTATTAACATTAGTAGTAAACTGACACCTCACTTCTCTCTGTCCGCCTAATTTATTAAAGAAAAATAGATCTACAATCTCAAAGCAAACAATCAGCCCAGAAAAACAACTCTGTGTTCCTTTATTTGTGAAGTTGGCTGACCGGTGTTAAATGGAATCCTGGGAAAGAGTTTCTGGCTTCTGTTTGTACATTCTCGAGAGCCGTGAAGTGTATATTTTTCAGATATTTACCTACAGATAACTAGCAGCGAAACCCCCTGTGACATAAGAAAACGCTCAGAAAGCGTTTTAGCCCTAAGCTGCTTATAGAGGGTCCGCTTGCCCCCTCTCTCTAATGCACTGGATCATTCCTGGCATTCCTGACAGACTTTTAAAAAACAGAATGAGGTGCGAGTAATGCTTCTTTCACTCTTTCTCACTATCACCGCCTCATTCTGACTCCATTAGTGTGACAGTGTGCAGACGGGGCGAAGGAGAGAGATAACAGACGTACACACACACACACACACTCACAAACACACACATACACTCACAAACACACACATACACACATGCATACATACACACACACAGACACACACACATAGATACATAATCACACACTCACATACAGTACGTAAACACACACACACACACACACACACACACACAAACACATATGGTGGGTTTTCATGTTTAATGGGGACTTGGTAAGACATGGTGATGTTTCTACTGTACAGACAACATATTCTGTCCTCTTCCCACAACTGGATCTCTAAACCAAATCCTTACTAAAACAACAACGCGTGAGCTATGAGCTGTTTTCTTAATGGAAATCAGTAAAAAATTATTCCACGGTGAAAAAAATTTGACATGTGTTACTACAGTATAATCGAAGATACATTTGGTCCTCACATAATGAATACAAGGACCACACACACTCTCTCTCACACACACACACACACACACGCATTCGTACATGCTGTGGGTGGGGTGAGATAAGGGCAGGGCACAGGTCATACAAACACACACACACACACGCACACAAGCAGTTTTTGTTAAGCAGAATGCACTGTATTTAATGCAGCTCATTGGTCGTCATGTAGGAGTGGATGTTTTGGATCGCAGCCCATTTGTGAGCTCCATAACATGGAAACTCATCCCTTCACCACCCAACCGGACCATTACCAGCTCTTCGTCTATTTCATGCACGTTTTATTCCCCCTGAGAAGCATCACACACACACGCACTGCAGTTGTTTTGATTGTCAAGCACCCATAATGATGCTGTTGTGTAAATAAATGGCCAGTAATTATTTTTTAGATTTTAGTTGGAAATTGAGGCATGTTAATACCCCATAAGTCTTGTTTTCCAAGAGATTAATCAAATCTAAGTCAGCTTTTGCCGAAGAAAAAAACACTTTGAAAAATCAACTGGTTTACTCCTTTTGGATTTTGTTGAACGCCCAACTGCGTGGCTACCAGTTCTTGTTTTGTGTGTGTGTTTTTTTAGTAGAAGAACACATATCTTAAGGTTTTGGTGGATAAATTGTCAAGTTTTATATTTTCTACAGTAATTGGATGTATCCCTAAGAGGAAATGAGGAATACTCATTGTTTGGATTTCATGGATAGGGTCCTATGCTTACTGTGATGCAAAAAAACAAGACACAATCATCGAATTCAACCATCATCATCTTATCATTTTCATGTTAACTCGAGTGTCTTTACAACAACCTGTCAGAAAGTTAAAGAAATTATGACAGCAATATATTATGCAAAGTAATAATATTAATAATAAAAACAACAAATCATTCAATTTTAGAAAAGCAATAATCTTTTAAATAATTGTAATAATATTTTTGCTTATAATAATATTATTAAAATATTAGTATAACAATATAATTATAAGAATATCGTAATAATATTATTATAAGCAATAATCAGTGATGTAAAGTAACACATTACAAATACTTTATTTTTATATTTTTTCCCTTGAGTACATGTTAAGTGCTGTATTGGTACTTTTACTCTGCTAATTTCCTTCAACCTGCAGTCACTACTTTATTTTGTCTTGTCTATGGGGTATAGGAAAAACAGTCCTGTGATTCATGTCTAATCAAATCACACATAGAAGGTAAATCGCATCATAGCGAACTACTTCAAGACATCTGCAATTTATAATTGCGGCAAACTGTTTGGAAGCATTAAAAGTGTCCAAAAAGATGTCCAAAATCCAGAGACTGTTTAGATGCATGTCACTGATGAGAAGATGACAGATATTTACTGTATGATGTCCGAAATGGCCTTAATCACCCGGCAGACACAAGTCGTCAACATGACGTTAGATTGACATTGTACCTTAAGGTCGTGGGGACGTTGCATTTTGTTTGGAAATCGGTTTGACATCAGAACTCAACATCAGGCTGATGTCAATGTTCAACGTCCAACCTAAAATCAACTAAATATCAACGTCTAATGATGTTACAGCTTGACGTTATGTGGACGTTACCACTATGACGTCTATAAGATGTTGGATTTTGGTTGTCATACCTGACAAATAATTGTTAGTTTTTGACATTTATCAATATGACATTATTGTTGATCAAAATAACGTTGTCCTTAGAAACTGGCTAGACATTGAATTTTGGTCACCTGACGTCACGACCTAAATCTAACCTAATATTAATGTTTTATGACATTGTGTGCCTGCTGGGCAATAACTAGATGCACTACAGAATGTTACGTTTACACACACATGCACAAATTACATGTAAATGCATCAGCTTTTTACAGCCTAATACTACTCACTACTCCTGAGTACTTTTGAAAGTTCTACTTTTTACTCATACTTTGAGTAAGATTTACAACAGATACTTTTACTCTGCTTGCACTACATGTAATTTGTGGATGTGTTAAGATATTATTATTAAGCTTCAATATTTAAAATTATTTAGACAAGGTATACCAAAAAACGTAATAGTAAAAAACTAAAATTAGAACAAAGTTTTAGATATTAGAACAAATAAAAAGGGGAAATACTTGGGAGAAAACAAAAAAAAATCTATTTAATTAGACTTTTTTGATACATCTCTATTATGATATACATAATATAATATCATACATAATAATAATAATAATAATATATAATGTAATAATATCATAATAGAAAACAAAAAGATCCGATAACCCAATAAAAAATAAAATCTCAGAACGAAGAAGTTTCCTAAGTGCTGTCTAGAAAAAATTCATTCATTCATTTTCCTTCAGCTTAGTCTCTATTTCAGAGGTCGCCACAGAAAAATGAACCATCAACTATTCCAGCATTTGTTTTATGCAGCAGATGGAACCCAGTATGGGAAACACCCATACACACTCATTCACACAGACACTCATACACTACGGCCTATTTAGTTTATTCAATTCACCTACAGTATAGCGAATGTGTTATGACTGTGGGGGAAAACGAAAGCACACAGAGGAAACCCACGCCAACACGGGGAGAACATGCAAACTCCACACTGAAATGCCAACTGGCCCAGGCGGGGGCTTTGAACCAGTGACCTTATTGCTGTGAGGCGACAGTGCTTATCACTGAGCCACTGTTTTGCCTGTCTAGGAAAAATTAATCTCATATGTAAGATCAGTCATTGATTTGGTGTGTGTGTGTGTGTGTGAGTGTATGTGTATTAGGGCAGTTGTGTGTCCGTCAGTTGTAGATCAGTCTTGTTTTCAGGTACTGAGGGTTCTAGTGTTTGATGGAGGGAAAGCTCTGGCCGTTGCGCCTGGACTCTCTCATGTAACAGTGTTTTACTGTCGCTGGAATGCATTGTGTTTGAGCAGCCAGGCCTGTATCATTCACATGCCAGTTTCATTACAACAAACCAGATATTACACCACATTTCAGGTGACCGTGATCCGCTTGCCTTGTCTATTTTTTTATTGAACCTCCAGTGATTTGTGATCAGTGTGCAGTTATTTCGGTGTTGCTTATTTGTTATGATTTTTTGTTTATAATCAGTGATATTTTCTCTTTAGTAAATTGCATCATAATGAGCTACCTCAAGACATGGGCAATTTATAATTGCAGCAAACTGTTTGGAAGCATTAAAAGTGTCCAAGAAGATGTGCAAAATCTTTACATGCATTGACCCAGAGACTGTTTAGATGCATGTCACGGATGAGAAGATGACAGATGGTACATGACGTTAGGTTGACATTGTACCTCAACGTCGTGGGGACGTTGCATTTTGTTTGGAAATGAAAATCGGTTTGACGTCAGAACTCAACGTCAGGCTGATGTCAATGTCCAATGTCCAACCTAAAATCAACTAAATATCAACGTCTAATGATGTTACAGCTTGACTTTATGTGGACGTTACCACTATGACTTCTATCAGATGTTGGATTTTGGTTGTCATACCTGACAAATAATTGTTAGTTTTTGACATCAGTATGACGTTATTGGTGATCCATTAGTTATTGGTTGTCCTTAGACGCTAGCTAGACATTGAATTTTGTTCACCTGACGTCACAATTTAAATCTAACATAATATTAATGTCTTATGACGTTTTGTGCCTGCTGGGAAATTACTAGATGCACTACAGAATGTTACGTTTACACACATCTACAAATTACATGTAAATGCATCAGCTTATAACAGCGTAATACTCTAACCTCCATTCCTACAACCTTAATTCTGTGTTGTTTATTTGTTATGATTTTGCATTTCAGTTTATAATCAGTGATATTTTCTATTTAGTAATTCTGTTGTGTCATTCATAGACACATTTTTATTTTAGCCCAGAATCACAATCTAAAACTGAGTGAAAATGTCTGGAAAATCCATGGCAAGAAAGCTATGATTAAGAAATTTAGTGTGCAAACTCCGGATGAGACTGAAGAAGAGTGTAGCAGTGTGACATAAAATAAATACAATTCTGTGCAAATCCAGAAGGACAGAGATCGGTCAAAACAAAAAGCTAAATTCTGAAGCGAAAACCACCCAGTCTTAATTTGTGTTTAGTTGATTGCTGCATCTCTATATTGTTTTGTAATGTGTGTGACTTCAGATTCATTAGTGCACTAACTAGAAAAATATCAAAGTGTACTGTATAACAAACACAGTGCTGAACTATTTGCACTACAAACTGGTCTGTTTATGGTTATTATAATTGCAAATAAAATAGTTTACAGTATAATGCAGTCTAAGGGGGCATTCACACCGAATGAACCTTTGCATCTAAAAACATGACACACAGCTTTCGGGAAGGGTTGTTGTCATGCCAACTTGCTACTCAACACTTCACTCTGATTTCTTCTGATTGGTCCACTGCTTTGGTACTGATATTAATGAGTGGTGTGTAGAAGTTAAAAAGTATTTTAACTTGACGCAGCATCTTAAAGGTGCAGTATGTAGAAATGACCGAGTGGTTTAACTGAGTATTGTAGTTCAAATTTAAAACAATGGAGACTCAAGGTTTTTTTTTTACCAACTCGACACTAACGCATTTTGCCAGATTGACGACACTAATATGAGCAAGCATGCCTGATGATCAAGCCTTACCCTGTAAGCCGAAGGAAAATGAATGAATGAAGTGTAAGCAAAAAGTGTCCAGGTGTGAACAGGCCTTTAGAGACAGGTGATATAACTATGACACCAAAAGCCAGAAATTTTTTGTTCAAGTTAGTTAGTTAGTTTGTTAGTTTGTTTGTTTGTTTGCTTACTTTATTGTCCTTCAAGGGGAAATTTTCTTTAGACTCACAGAGCACTTCAGCAAGTTCTGATACAATAAAAATGATAAAGTAAGCAAACATGCAAAAGAATTACATACAACAAAAACATAAGCACACTATCGAACAGTGTTCAATAGTCTGATTGACACTGGAATAAAAGAGCTCTTTAATCTGTTCTGTATGAAGGTTCTCTATCTTCTACCAGAAGGTAAAAGACCATAAAATGAGAAGAGTACATGAGACGGATTGTTTAGAATTCTTTTCGCTTCATTCAGAGTGCATTGCTCGTAAAGTGTTTGAATACTAGTAAGAGCTTCAGATCCTATTAGTCTCGTAGCAGTTCGGATAATATAAAAAAATTTAGATTTCAGGTTTACAGTAAGATTACCATACCATGTAGATAGACCATACTTGATGACACTCTCAAATACAGCCTGATGAAACAAGTACATGATTTTCCTATCAACACCATAGAACCATAACCTTTGGTCTTTGGTGAAGCTTTTCACAGATCCAGTTTACGTGAGTGTCCCATGTTAGAGACCTATATCTAAATTCCCAAACACTTGTATGACTGTACCTGAATGATTTCTTGATTATGTACAAACACTGGTAAATGCTCGACAACACACTTGGGATCGAAGATTGTTTCCTTTGTTTGTTTTTTTGTGTTTTAAGAAGTTTTTATCACACCACACCACAAACAGAAACAGGATCTTGTTTTTTCAGCAAACTTAAAATTATTGTATCATCTGAGTATTTAAAAATTTAATTCTGTGAGTGCCTGCTTGAGCACTTATTAGTATATAGAGTAAACAGAAGTGATGAGCTCACACAACCTTGAGGGACACCAGAACTGTTGAGAACCAGAACTAGTTGGAAACGATTATGCTTGAGATTCCACTGCGTAACTTTTTTTTTTTTTGAAAATAGGCCATTTAAAGGCATGCGGTCAATCAGACCACACCAGATAATCTGGCCAGTGACTCTGAATGTTGGTGGGGATTAAAACCGAGGCACTGGGGTTAAAATTAGGCCGAGATGCTGATTTGTGTGGGACTGATACCACGTTTCACTCCCCTAGAAATGTGTCATTCCTTAAATTCCCGACTTTTACAGGTTTTCTTCCTCTGCTGACAGTTTGCTTGCTGTACGGGCTTCTCTCTGGTGTAGGTAAGCAGCTCAGGTCGGCCGGTGCGTTCAGTGCTGGTGGCCGATAGAGCTGTGTGTAGTGGCCTGGTACAGCTCTGTCTCATGACTGAGACATAATCCAGCATTACAACACACACACACACACACACACACACATCCACGTAACCCTGGACCCGCCAGCTAAGGTCCGAGACGAGACGCAAAGGTGTACATTGCTGGGAAGGACATGAGAGACTTGCTGGGTCATTTACACACATCTTCAGTTTTGTAGGTTGTGTCCGATAAACAAAATGCTGTGGCTTCGAGCAGGTACCTTCTCTCTTATTATTGATTTGCATATATTTAGCTGCTCCGTTGCCAGATCTCATGCTGTAGTTCAGTGCATGTGTGCTACTTTGGTTTCATTAGAGTTTAATTCTGTTACAGACAAGATTATTAGTGTTGTTTACTAAATAAGGAGCTCTTAATGTTAATTATTAAGTATCTCATCTTGGATGATTTTAACGATGCCAAAAAATGATTTGAGTTTCAGTTTTGAGTATATGGTGAAGGATGCATTGAAGGAGGAAGCCAAATTGTGCAATATTATAAAGACTTGGGGGTTTGGTCTTTTGAGCCACTAACCACACCCTAGCAACACTTAGAACACCTTAGCAACTCAATAGCAACCATCTATGTGTAGTTTGGCCTACAGATCTACATATCATGAGTGAAATATTTGATTGCTGGAGCACAGTAGTAAATTATTATTATTATTATTATTTTATTAGTTTGAATCTACACATGCATAAAAATGATTAGGATAAATAGGAAAAATAGTTGCTATAGGAAAAATAATTTGTAGAAATTGCTGGTAAATTGCACACACAATTACAAAGAAACAGCAAATAGCTTAATAAATAGAATCCTACTGAAAAAAAATTTTTTTTTGTTTTTTTCAAACAAATGTAATTTTATTGCTTATTTTTTTATCCCAAAATTAATGTTTCCATTTTAATCTTTCTGGATTCCATTTTTTAAACCAGTTTTAATTGAATACAATTTTTATAATGAAACTAAATGAAATTATAGAATGAAGCAAATCATTTTTTACAAAGCATTTTTTTTTGGAATAAAATTTTATTACATTTAAAACATGGAAGAAAATGTATATTATGTAATGATGATGATTATTAATTTGAAAATACATTAGATTATTATATTTATTATCATTATATTTAACCGTTATTATTAGATATAATAATATTCTTATATTTCTGTTTCTCAAACCTATATTTTAATGTTTTTTTTTGTGAAGTTTTTGGGCCCTGTCATACACCTGGTGCAATAAGGCACAAGACGTGTTTGGCATGATTTGTTGCTATTTTCAGACCAGCGCAACCCTAATTTTCACGTTTTGCGCCACGTTGTTTAAATGGCAAATTCATTTGCGCCACTTTGTGAACTCATGGGTGTTCTGGTCTATAAAGGAGGTGTGTTAGGGTGCATTGTTGGCGCGTTGCTATTTTGAGGAACTGAAATAGACCGCACCATTGACCAACTAAAAGCTGCTCTAAAGTCCAGCGCCGAACGTGTTAGTTATGCACCTATGCAGGTTCAAACGCTTACACATTGCTTAATACACACAGGAGGTACAGCAACACACAAATATCTTTATATATAAAAAAAAATGTTACAAAAAATATTATTTACTACCTAAATATAAAAACCACTGCCTCTATGCTTTCTTTATGTAGTTTTTTTTTCTTCAGTTTATATATGACAATTTCCATTTGTATAATGTTATTATTATTAGCAGTATTATTTATTATATGCATATTTATATTTGTTTTAATAAAAAAAAACTAGACTTGTCTACCTGGCTGGTTTTAGAGGAGTATGCATCACTATGGGGCATAAGAACAGGATGTGTGTTTGGATATTATGGATATAAGTTTTTGAACACACTTCGTTATTATCGTTCATTTATTGGTTTGCTGGAAATTAGGACTAAATTTTGAAATAATTTTGAAACAAATCTTTGTGCTTAACAAACTAAATTAAAGATGTAGGCTGATGGATGTCTTCAATGGAGTGAGTTTCTATCTTTTCCTCATCCACGAAAGTAAAGGAGTAGTGTAAAAGTGAAAGTAAAGAGGCTGAATGGAGGTGGCTCGATCTTTATCCTCGTGCTGCAGATGCTCTGTGTAACTGTTTTCTCGCTAGTGAAGCGCTGTTTTTCCACTTAAGTCCACCATGTAAATAGCAAATGCACCATGGCGCTACTCAACTGACTCTTAAAGAGAATGGGAGATGAGACTCTGATTGGTTTAATGCATGTTATGCTCATAAGCACAACCCTGTTAGATCATGTGCCAGGGCACAAACCTTATTTTTCCATCCATAAAATAACAAAAGTGGATTCGGACACGCACTTAATGCGTTTGTGCCTTGCGCTTTAGACTTTGCACCTAGATCATTAAAATAGAGCGCTTTCACTTTTATGCACTTTTCTGTTTACACACTTTTTGTACTTTGATATTGACAAATACTATTATTATAATACTGTCATTAATTTATATCACAATTTGATTATAGTCATACATTCTAAATTGATTTATTTAAAGCTGATGAGACACAACTCATGATTTTCTGTGCAAATTCAATTTTTATGACTTAATTTTACAATTCCGTTCGTATTTTTTTGCATTGTGGAAATCATATGGTGCAATACATAATTTACATTCTGACAAAATCAATGTGTGTTTTGTGATTTAACAACTCTCTACTCATGTCAATGACTGTATAACTAGGACAAATGTTTTCCTCTGTAAGTGTGTCAATACTTAAATGAATGCCGTATTGATCGTGCCCATGCAGCATGTGTCCTCTTTCTAAAGCCCCCTGGTGCATTCTGGGTGGTGTTTACCGTCTGATAATATAATGGACTTTGCTCTATCATCTTTTACTGTGGTGTGAATTAGGGCTTAATGATTAACATGCATAAGAAGCAGTGCACGGTGACGGGCTCCACATGGAAAGAGATCTGGGAGAAAAGCAGAGATAGAGATGGAGACGGAGCAGAGCGAGGGATGTTTGGTATTGTTGAGTGTGATTAATGAGCTCTCCAGGGACCATTTTTCTGTTAGTTGCCAAATGCTTTCGTTCAGAATCATAGAGCTCATCATACAAGTATCTTCTTGAACAGACAATGACGGATGAGAAAGAAATGTTAAGAACTTTAAAGAAGTTGTTTACTATCAAATTTGTCAAAGCAAATGTTTAGTATTTACAGTACGTTTAGGATCAGTTTGTGTTTACTTTTATATAATTGTGAGCTATGCAATGTTAGATTGGTTTCAAATGAATTTAACTTTTAAGTGATCAAGGATTTCTGATATGAACTAATTGAATCAAGTTTTACCCAAAAATATTACATAAAAAATGTTTAATACACTGTTTATTTATTCATTCATTTTCCTTCAGCTTAGTCCCTTATTTTTCAGGGGTCGCCACAGCGGAATGAACCACCAACTATTCCAGGATATTTTTTACGCAGTGGATGCCCTTCCAGCTGCAACGCAGTACTGGGAAACATCCATACATGCACACACTCTTACACTACGGCCAATTTAGTTCATTCAATTCACCTATAGCACATGTGTTTGGACTGTGGCAGAAACCAGAGCACTGAGGAAACCCACGCCAACACTGGGAGAACATACAAATTCCACACAGAAATGCCAACTCACCCAGCCGGGACTCAAACTAGCGACCTTCTTGCTGTGAGGCGACAGTGCTAACCACTGAGCCACCATGCCACCTAATACACTGTTAAATAACAAATCTATAATAGACTTTTAATTAACTTTAAGGTATTTCTTGATGAAATTTTTTTTGTTTATTTATGGTTAAGAATGTTGCATTTTGATGTTAGAAATTCATCTGTGCATTTTAACAAATGTGAATTTTATTGATATTTTAGTAGTTTGGGACAATATAAGAAATAATAAATAAATAATTAAGTCTGTTAAATAAAAGGAAAAGTATTGCTGGTTTATTACCAGGTTTTTGTACCATAATTTAAAGCATCAAACCAGACAATATATAACTTCAAAATATTAAACATGTCACATTTTGAAACTTTTCTAATAAATAAAATCTAATTTAAAAAATGACAAAAGAATAAATCTACAAATAGAATAATTACACCTACAAATGAAATAAACAAATAATAAAAAAGTTAATTAATAAATACAAAATTTACTTGTCTAAAAATTTTATACAATTAAAAAAGACAAAAGAATAAATCTACAAACAGCATTAATAAATAAAACTACAAATGAAATAAATAAACAAATAATAAATAGAAAAGTTTTAAAAAGTTTTTATATTTATAATAAATAAAATCAATTTTAAAACAAAATTACAAAATGAATAAATCTACAAATAGAATAATAAATAAATCTACAAATGAAATAAACAAATAATTATAAAATAAATACAAGAGATAAAAACTTTTTAAACTTGTCTAATAAATACAATTTTAAAAAGACAAAATAATAAATCTACAAATAGAATAAATAAATCTACAAATGAAATAAACAAATAATTAAATAAATAAAAAATATGAAAACTTTTTCAAACTTTTCTAATAAAATAAAATAATAAATTACAAAATAATAAATCTACAAATAGAATAAATAAATCTACAAATGAAATAAACAAATAATTAAATAAATACAAAATATGAAAACTTTTTCAAACTTTTCTAATAAAATAAAATAATAAATTACAAAATAAATAAATCTACAAATAGAATAAATAAACCTACAAATTAAATAAATAATTTAAAATAATACAAAATATGAAAACTTTTTCAAACTTTTCAACAAGATCCTATAATGTAATTCAGAAGAAAAATAATAAAAATGACATTAATAAGAAAATCTGTTCATTAACTTTTTTTACAGTGTAGTAATAAATGTATTCTGTAAAACAGCAACTCAGCCTATTAAACTTATAAAAGATCATAAGACTTTTTGAAATTAAATCAGAAAATATTTTTGAATTTGAAGCAACTATTTTAAATAATCGGATTATTTCACAATATTACAGTTTTTATTTTTATTAAATAATAAATAAACATCTGGGTCAAATATAAGATGTCCCATTTTGTCTGCATCAAAAAAACGTGCAAATATGATTTTATATACATATAAAGGATACTAAATCCAAGTAAAGAGTAAACTTCAAAATTCATGGAAATAAAATGTCAAGTTATGTCTGAAAAAATGTGTAAATATTTCTATAAAATTTTCTAAATTAAAAAGAAAATACTTATTCTCACCTGTACATATTAAAATATTAAAAAGTGATCATATTAAATGTGATTATTTTTCAAATTATTGAAATTTTGTATCCTTTGATTTGGCCCACCAGAAGGAAAATTATTGGAAGGGTTGGGGAATGCCTTTAACAGAGATTCTCATTTCTATTTTGATGCAATCTTTTGTCTGTTTGTTTTATTGTTGAGCTACAAAAAACAAACAAAAATGAAATGAAATTATTTAATTAAATGTTGTAAATGAAACAAATTTAAAAAAAAAATGCACAATGGATATCAGCGTGCAAATCAAGGCAAAGCTTGTTCAAATAATATACTTTTTCTAAAAATTAATTCATTAGTAAATACGGTTGAAGTAATTTTTTCTTTTTATTTTTAATTATTATGAAATAAATTAGAAAATGCCGATGCAGTGGCGCAGTAGGTAGTGCTGTCGCCTCACAGCAAGAAGGTCGCTGGTTCGAGCCTCGGCTGGGTCAGTTGGCGTTTCTGTGTGAAGTTTGCATGTTCTCCCAGCGTTCGCGTGGGTTTCCTCTGGGTGCTCTGGTTTTCCCTACAGTCCAAAGACATGCGGTACAGGTGAATTAGGTAGGCTAAAATTGTCCGTAGTGTATGAGTGTGTGTGGATGCTTCCCAGAGATGGGTTGCAGCTGGAAGGGCATCCGCTGCGTAAAATCGTGCTGGATAAGTTGGCGATTCATTCCGCTGTGGTGACCCCGGATTAATAAAGGGAATAAGCCGAAAAGAAAATGAATGAATGAATGAATAAATTAGAAAATTACCCATGGCAACTTTAATGTAATATATTATATTACTATATTTACCTTCGGCCCGCAGGTCTCAATGAAGCTTGGACTTTGCTCCTTCATAAGAGAAAGTTTGGGCACCTCTGATTTAGAACATTCCACTGAATATTTCAGCTGCTGTCTTCTGTAAACAATGTTAAAATGTGTCATAATCAATATTTTTACTCTGAAAACTAAAAAAGGGAGATGACCTGTGGACGATGGAGTATTTCGAAACAAGCATACATTTAAATCACTACAACAAATGAACAAATGTCAACATATATTCATCAAAACATCGAGGGACATAAATCTATTTCTGCTCCCTTTGTTAGAGTCAGTGTTTTTCAGTCCAGAAACATGGCTCCTCTCCCCCACTCCTGTTTGCGTCAGTCAATCTTGCAGCCGTTATCAGCGGCGCTCTGGCAGATTTAACGCAGGAGGATGAAAACATCTGGATCTTATTTAGTGAAATCATCCCTCGCTGGTTTTCTCTGCCCCGCTGGCACTCTCATAAAGCTGTCCGAGAGAGCAGAGACCCCAAACATGACATCAGTGCTGGGTTTTCCCCTCGCAGCCACATTTTCATCACTCAGAGCTGGATTTTTACAATTGGTCAAGTGGTTTATAAGAAGTGTTTGCTTTGACTCTTGAGTTTATAACTGAAGTATACATACACTGACAGATGGTGAGGCTTTAACTGGGATTTAAAGGGACAGTTCACCTAAAAACTAATAATGTATTCATTGTTTACTTACACTCGAGCAGTTGTAAAGTTTTATTAATTTCTTTCTTATGTTGAACATTAAATAAAAAAAGCCATTAGTAGGGACAACAAAAACACTACGAAAGTTAATGGCTGACATTCTTCAAAGTATCTTGTTTTGTGTTCAACAGAAGAAAGAAATTTGTAAAAGTTTACAACCACTTGATTGTAAGTGGTGAGAAATTTTTTTAATTTTGGGTGAACTGTCCCTTTAAGTCAAAATTTCTGGAATTTTCTAATCTTGAATTTTTAATAAGATAATGATATGCTTAAAAAAACATTGATACAATTTTTGATACCACAGCGAAATATTGCCTTAAAATAATTTGAAATTAAATTTAAATGAAAAAGTTAAAACCTCAAGAATGGCTAGCAATTAGCTTTAATGGAAATAAGGTCTGTTTACACAACAACAACATTTCAGAAACAAAAAGAGAAACTTTTTATTTGTTTTGCCTGTTAGTTTTCGCAACAATGATTTTTTGTGACTCTGTGGCTCTATTTTAATGATATAATCTCAAAGTCTAAAGCGCACAAGCACTTTTAGGGCATATTTGAATCCACTTTTACCATTTTAAGGACAGGAAAAACTGCCGTTGCACCAATCGCACGGTCTAATAGATTTGTCCATATTCTCTTAATGAGTTATGCGTGTATTGGGCATAACATGCATTAAACCAATCAGAGTCTCATCTCCCATTATCGTTAAGAGCAAGTTGGTTGAGCCACAGTGCATTCGTTATTTACATGGCGGACTTTGCAAGTGAAATAAACTAAACGATTCACAAGTAAGCAAATGGATTAACCTCTACGGAACAAGCCACTGAGCCATCCTTCATGAAAACGATACCTGTGCCTGCCTGAAACTAACAAAAAACACTTTCGTCACATCTGGTGCTGCATTGTGCCAGGAGTATGATAGGGCCCAGAAATTTGAAAAGGAGTTTCGAAATCAATGTTTTTAAAGACTCATCGTCATTGTCATGTACGTGTAAACATCAGAAAATGAAAGTCTTTGAGGCGGCACAGTTTCTTAGTGGTTAGCACTGTCGCCTCACATCAAAAAGGTCGCTGGTTGGAGTTCTGGTTGCGTCAGTTGGTATTTCTGTGTGGAGTTTGCATATTCTCCCAGTGCTGGCGTGGGTTTCCTCCGGGTGCTCCAGTTTCCCCCACAGTCCAAACACATGCACTATAGGTGAATTGGATGAACTAAATTGGCCGTAGTGTACGAGTATGTGTGTGAATGGGAGAGTGTATGAGTTTTTCCCAGTATTGGGTTGCAGCTGGAAGGGCATCCGCTGTGGCAACCTCTGATAAATAAGGGACTAAGCCAAAGGAAAATGAATGAATGAATGAAAGTATTTGAAAACGATCATGTGCACATTTAGGGGAGTATTGATTAACAGCAAGGACAAACAACTACAACAATAGTGGAGTACGTAGTGTTGTTGCGCAAGTGTTTCCTAAAGCTTCATTGGCAAAATGTGGAAATATATTTTACTTTTCATCGTTAGGAACTGTAGAACATTCTAATAAATGATGCCACATTGCACTATGATACTGTTACTTTACATTACAACCAAAAGCAGAGACGCACCTTACACACACACTGTTTCGTAACAAGGTGAAAGCCCCAAATACTTGCCTGGCATAAGTTTGTAAATGCAGATCATGGTTTCCGCTACATTATTTCTTCCATAGCGGGGTTCTTATAACAGCTTCTCATTCAAAAACATTCAGTCGTTTTTTTTAATAGCAGGTTATAATCGCACCAAAACGTATTAAAAGGTAAGTGAATTATAACA
This sequence comes from Danio tinwini, assembly GCA_903798205.1. Lineage (NCBI taxonomy): Eukaryota > Metazoa > Chordata > Actinopteri > Cypriniformes > Danionidae > Danio > Danio tinwini. The sequence goes on from CAIGQZ010035066.1 coordinate 7,031,381, forward strand.
GCGCAAACTTTTCCGTAATCGTAGTGCTGTGCGTTGTTTGTTTAACCCTTTAAAGTGACATGCTGACTGACTGACAGACTGTCTGACAGGTGCGTGATGCGCGAGGGCAGCAAACACGTCGTAGTTTAAGATGAACACAGTTTTCATAATTATCTTTTATAGCCTATGGCATACAATGACTATCTTGCTGGAGTTTATAGCCATTTCACTTTACTTCAGGACGCATTAATGCCGCTCTGTACGTCTATTGGATGCAATTATAAATGTTCCTAGCAAATCTAATAAATGTTGGAGACTTACTCACTACTTAAATGCACTAAATTGCATTTCAGCAGCGTTTATTTGAGTGCGCACAAGAAAATCTGCACTTGAGCAGAGTATATTTGAGGGCGTGCAAAAAAGTTTTGTGCACAAACAGGCAATCGGCACGCAAGCAAAGAGATTCGCATGCTCGTATTACACGAATGCAATCTCAACTCGTAATACTGCGCTCTTAACATTTTTCATTGAAATAACACCATTATCGCCATAGGTAGATCTGTGTCTACCAGTCCTGCCGCCACAGCTGGAAAAAATCCTAGAGGAAACACTGCAGATGGCTTTAAAAATTTTCAAAATGCAAATGTTTTTCATATTTGAGCTACATTGCTGTCATGTAAACGTAGTCATAAATACAAATATTGTTCTTTTAATTGTTAAGAACTGTTTAAACTGTTTAAATTTCTTAATTCTAATTTCTGTATTAGAACACAATAACACTTTATTAATAACACAAATAAATACAGCACAAATATACAGATGAAATCATTTTCCAGCAGGTCTAACTGTGATTTTTTTTGGTCTTTTGTGGTTAATTATTATTTAATGTTGACAGCAGGTATATTAGGCTACTCTTTAAGACATTTCTTCCTCAGCTTTCACTTTACATGTTACTGATTGGGTTTTAAAGATGGATGGTAAGTGAAACTGTGGACGGACACATAACTGTGTACAGTACCCTGGTGAACTTTGGAGAAGTGATATTTTACTGTTTCGAACATTTCAGCATCAATGCATTTTAAAATATGGATACTTTTGCTAGAACTAAAGTAAAGTAAACTCACGTGTACAGATGAGGTCTTTGAGGACTCACAGGTGGATCAGACCTGTTCTGGGTCATGGTGTTTTGGGATGTTTTTTGTGAGTTTTTTTTTGCCTGTCCGGGTTGGGATGTGGGAGGCTGATGGATCAGAGAGTTTTCTCAACACTAACACTGGAATTCTTCACATTCCGCCTTGGTTAGTGGCCTAATCTATCAAAGAGAGAGAGAGAGAGAGGTTTAATGGGATCAGGATCAGGGGTTTAATGGGGTCTCAGCTACACCTCCACCTCCACCTGACCTCATGCTGTTTCCCTTCTTTTTCCCCTTTGTTTGCTTGCTTTGCATTTCTGTTGATGAAATTTGAATGTACTTGGGTATATATATATTTTTGCATTTTTGTGTAAAATTGTTCATATTGGTTCTAAAAAAAAATGATGTTTTTTTAAACAATATAATTTTCATATGGGTTCATAATTTACTTTATTAATAATTCAATACTAACCTTTTTGATTTTTGCTGTAATAATTTTACAATAATTTTAAAATACATTTAATAAAATTCAATCCTAATATTATTTTAATCTTATTTTATTTTACTTTATTTTAATCAGAAACATTTATTTCTTAAGGGGGCTAATAATATTGACCTTAAAAATGTTTTTTAAAAATGTAAAACAACTTTAAATATAAATATAGTCTGGTTCTCAAATCTGATTGGCTGATAGCCATGAGATATTAAAGCAATATCAGCACTTGTACAGCCTCTTCACCCTTGTGTATTACTCCGCCAACATGAGAGGCAAGCAGAGGACACTCCACCGTTTGTTTGACAAATATTGCAGCTGTTGGACAACATAATGTACTTTTAAGTCTTTTTTTAGGCGAGAATGTAGTTGTTTGGATTGCAACTATGCAGTTTATTTATAAGGACAGTGGCTATTTAAAATATTTATAATTTTGGAGATACAGAGATACATTTAGCAGAGCAAAGACAATTGAAGTTTCGCTACAAGATAGGGACAGGAACCGCATAAGTCCTTAGGGG
>CAIGQZ010035066.1:7038505-7049514 GCA_903798205.1 Danio tinwini
AACACTGCAACAGTAGCTACGTTTACATCCACCTATTTATTGCGCATTTTGGAGATACGTATAAAAAACGGTTGATGGAAACGCCATGATGCGCATAAATTTTGAAAGTGCGCATAAAAATGTATGTGCATAACTGAGTAGGATAAACGTTTTATTCGATAAGAAAAGATGCGCATAAACTGCGTTAGAAACACTTTTACCGAACAAATTCCAGTATGTACATTAAAAAAAGGTCATGTAATTTTGTTATAAGAAATCATGTGATGATGAAAATATGCGTGAATAGATAAACCAGCAGGCTGAGCACATTGTAAACGTCTCAAATGTTGTTTTGGTCATTCTAAAATGCCTTACCGTTTAAATATTAGTGTTATTATATTATTAATGGCCTTCAGAATCAAGAGCATCTGTGCTCCGCGTCTGACACCTTCAAACGCCACCACGCGTTCACTGCGTGTCAGCATTGCCTTCTGAGGTGGCAAGTCATTTATTAAATGAAGAAAAGATGCACGCAGCTTCTCCTACTGCAGCAAATTCAGTTTTTTCTGTTGATATTTGGTGCCAGTTAATCATAAAGTGACGATTTTGTTTGCTTTGACTCGTTGGATGGAAACGCTGCTTTATTCGCACGTCTTTTATGCGATAATCCAGTTTTGTGCATAAAGTTAATTCGCATTTTAGATGGAAACATTGCTAGTAACTATTACAAATGATAATATTGCGATATCAATGCTGAAATGATAAATTGTGCAGCCCTAATGCTAAGAACTATTAGCTATTTTTATGCATATAAAATGTTATTATTTTTTGCAGAACGCTACCCGAGTCTCCTCCAGACTCCAGCTCAGAGCCATACTCACCACAGCAAGCTAACGGTACCTTCATAATTTCAGATGCCACAATGTTAAATAATAATAATAATAATAATCATGACTGCAGTTATTAATCTAATATCCGCTTTTTCCCTCTCAGATCCGCACATGCTGAGAACGATGACGCCCGAGAACATGTGTCATATGACCAGTCCTCCACCTCTGCCCACGCACCCACACTATCCCAGCATGCACCGGGACATGTACCTTAAGCCGGAGCCCATGATTTCGCAGTATCCGATTGGTCCAGCTAGCGGCGGGGGCGGGGGCGGAGACATGCAGCAGACTCAGATGCTTCATCAACTCCTTCAACATCCACAAACACCAGAGTAAGAGACACTGAAGCATTCTTGTAACACTCTTTTATAGATGTACGACTGTGATCAGAACTATTCACTTGAAAGAGCATGTGAGATTTATTTTCATATACTTTTAATATCAAAAATAATTTGTTTATACATTTACAGCCTTTTTTTGTTTGCATGATATTATTTCAGTCCTTCATATTTTTATTTAATTACATTTTATTTGATCTAAATCTCAAAAACTTAATTATTTATTAGCAATTTATCTTTGAATTTTATATACTTGCATTTTTGTAAGTATATTATATTTTGGAAACGCATTAATAAATTATTTAATATTTTTTGTAAACATTTCCAAATCTATAGTGAGTTCCTGACCCCTGGTTTTATTAAATTGTATTTTATTAATTAATTTATTTGTTTATATTATATTATACTATAACAGTCTTTAAGAAAACATTTGGTTAATGAACTCCAGGTGAATTAAGTATGTATTTCAGTCTTGATTTTACTTTTTTTTGACATTTTAATTTACATTAGATTTAGACTATTGAAAAACCGTATTCTAAGTTATTAATTCAAGCACCTTTAAATCAACCTGTGGCCTCATAGTATTTTATTTTATTTATTAATTTTATCAATTTTTACATTTTTTTTCACTTTTGTTGAACTAGATACAATTTAAATGTTTACATTAAATTTAAAAGTATAAAAATATTTAATTTTATTTGATTTTGAACCCACTTTTTAATCTGGAATCAATTGTAATGGTTAAATAAATTACATTTACAAATATATCTATTTTATTTATCTGAACTCCAAGTGTAACAATTTAATTTTATTTTAGTCCCTTTATCTGGACTATTTTATTATGAATATTTTATTATACTTTTTTTATTTTGAACCCACTTTTATTAAACTGGAGTCAATTGTAATGGTAAAATTTATATTGGATTTCATTTATCTGAACTTCATGTATCACAATTTTATTATTTTATTTTATACTCACTTTTATTAAACTGGACTCAATTGTAATGGTTAAATAAGTTAAATTTAAATACCTATTTTATTTTGGACTTCATTTTATTTATCTGAACTCCATGTATAACGATTATATTTTATTTTATTTCAATTTCAATTTTATTTTAGACTTAATTTTATTTATCTGGACTCCATGTTAATGGTTTAATTTAATTTAAAAGTATAAAAAATATAATTTTTATTTTTTTTATAGTATAGTTTTTTAGTATAATATTTAATATTTTTAGTATAATAAATGGTTTATTTAAATTAAATTAGATTTTATTTAATTTTATTTAATTATTTAATTTAATACTATCTGGACTCCATGTTAATGGTTTAATTTAAAATTAATAAAAACAAATATTTTTTATATTTTTTGTATTTATTTTATTTTGGACTCACTTTTATTAAACTGTACTCAATTGTAATGCATTAATAATTTAATTTAAAAGTATAACAATTTTATTTCATCTTATTTTAGACTCCATGTTATGTATCTGGACTCCATGTAAATGATTGAATTTATTATAAAAAAAAAGTCCAACACAAATTATTTTACTTTATTTTTTATATTTGATTAGATTTTTTTATATTTTATTTAATTTATATTTTATTTGTCAAAAAACTACTACATTTCCCACATGACCAAACACACTCTCTGTGTCTCTCCAGTGGGATGCCCGTCCATCCAGCAAAGAAGAGAAAACATTCAGACTCTCCCAACAACACACTTAACTCTCAGATGCTTACAGGCATGATCAAACAAGAGCCAGGTACACACACAAACACACACACACACACACACACACACACACACACACACACACACATCACATCACAGTATAACACACACACACTTATGCCTTCACAGGCCTGATGCAGGACGCAGAGAACTCATACCTGGACCCAAACTACCAGTGCATCAAGTGGCAGGCGCACCAGCAGAACAAGTGGACCACGCTATACGACTCCAGTGGAAAAGAGCTGTGGGTGCTGCTTTTACACACACCTTAGATTTATGACAGAGGGATGAGGGATGGGATTTAATGGGGTACAGGGAGGTATCAGGCTGTGCTGAAGCAGATAGAAGAGAGAGAGAGCAAGAGAGATGGATGGAGAATTCCTGAGAGGTGAGCAGTGCGGAGGAGGGAGAGAAACAGCAGAGATCTGGCAGAAAGAGAGAAAACACAGATAAAGAGAAAAAAAAAGAGAGAGAGAGAGACGAATATTATAATATAATAGAATAGAATACATAAATATACAGTTGAAGTCAGAATTATTTGCCCTCCTGTGAATTTTAGTTTCCTTTTCAAAAAATTCCCAAATGATGTTTAACAGATTCAGGAATTCTTCACAGTATGTCTGATAATATTTTTTCTTCTGAAGAAAGTCTTATTTGTTTTTTTTCCGGCTAGAATAAAAGCAGTTTTTAATTTTTTAAAACAATTTTATTTCAATATTAGTAGCCCCTTAAGCTTTTTTTTTGATTGTCTCAGAGCAAACCACTGTTATACAATGACTTGCCTTATTACCCTAATTAACCTAGTTAAGCCTTTAAATGTCACTTTAAGCTGAATACTAGTATCTTAAAAAAATATCTAGTCAAATATTATGTGCTGTCATCATGGCAAAGAGAAAAGAAATCAGTTATTAGAACTGAGTTATTAACACTATTATGTGTAGAAACGTTGTCTTCTTTCTGTACAAAACAGAAGTTGGGGAAAAAATATACAGAGGGACTAATGATTCAGGAGGGTTAATGATTCTGACTTCAACACTACATGGGGACTCTGTAAGTGGAAAAACTGATAAAACTAATAAATGGACAATAACAACAAAATGTGGTCAAAAAACGAAGTTATATCTAAATACTTATTTAAAAACTGGCTTATAGTTGCTCTTTTAATTATATTTTCAAGATCTTTAGACAAATCTTAAAGCTTGAAAGAGGAATCAAAGAAATTAATATTCATGATTAAATGCAAATAAAAGACCTGTAATTGCAGTAAAATTCTCAGTTTCTTCAATTTATTAGGTAGTAAAATGCTAATATTTGCTTTATTCTTTAAACATCTGATAACATTCCATATTTCAAATATAAATATTGCAATACACAGCTTTTCCCCCCCGAAAAAAAAATGACAATTGGATAGAATAAGAAACGTTTTTATATGTTGTGATTGAAAATTAGGTTCATTCCACCAATTGTCTTAAAAAGGGCACCTTTTTTGTTTTTTTATGCTAAAACCGAAGCTAAAATTGCTATTTTTTGCATTTTATATTTAGAGTAGGCGATGCTGCGGCGCAGTGGGTAGCACAATCGCCTCACAGCAAGAAGGTCGCTGGTTCGAGCCTTGGCTGGGTCAGTTGGCATTTCTATGTGGAGTTTGCATGTTCTCCCCGCGTTCGCGTGGGTTTCCTCCAGGTGCACAGGTGAATTGGGTAGGCTAAATTGTCCGTAGTGTATATGTGTGAATGAGAATGTATGGGTGTTTCCCAGTGATGGGTTGCAGCTGGAAGGGCATCCGATGCGTAAAACATATGCTGGATAAGTTAGTGGTTCATTCCGCTGTGGTGACCCCAGGATAATAAAGGGACTAAGCTGAAAAGAAAATGAACGAATGAATGAATATTTAGAGTAACTTATAAAAAATATGTTTTAATAACTAATAACACATAGCTAGAAATAATAAATCCAAAGAATATATATTGTTAGGCTAGGTTAGGTTTAATTAGCCAAGTCATTGGACAACAGTGATTTGTTCTGTAGACAATCGAAAAAAGTAGTTGCTTAAGAGGGCTAATAATATTGAGCTTAGCAGATTTTACGGAAGACTTTATTTTGATGGTCCCTATTCAGGGCTTTACATTAACGCCCGCCAACCTGCCAAATGCAGGAAGATTTTAGCTCTGACGGGTTGGACAGACACCTCCAATAGCTACTTTGGCTGGTTGGAAATAATTTTTGAATTGTAGTTTTCTTAAAATGAGAGTTTGAAAATAAGCAAGGCCCAATATTCGTGCAATTGTGGTCTTACAATCGAGAAGCAGCACGACTGACAAAAAATAACTGTGTTTGTGCGAGCAGAAAGCAGGTAAATACCGAATGAGAGGATGATTACTCGCACGCTAAGATGATCAGAATCATTTTTTTTTGCCATGTGTGCTTCACACACACAAGGAATTTGTTTTGGCAACAGAAGCTTTCAGTGTACATAAAGTGACAACAGAGATGCACTAAGTCAAAACTATCTGGATGTTGAGTTGTATGTACAGATTGTTGTGAATATGCAGATTATAAGGTGCTGTGTACCAATGCGAATGGAGAAAGTATTGCATTGTATATTGTTATAAGGTGCCGTGTACAAGTGCGTATGAGAAAGTATTGCACGTTTATTGCACAGTAGGGGAATATTTACCTGTTCATGAGGTAGATGGCCTGAGGAAAGAAACTTTTCCTGTGTCTGGCTGTTTTTGTGCTTGGTGCTCTGTAGCGCCGACCAGACGGTAACAGTTCAAACAGGTAGTGTGCTGGGTGTGAGGCGTCCAAAGCAATTTTGTGAGCCCTTTTACTCATTCTGGAAGAGTACAGTTCTTGAAGTGTAGGAAGGGTAGTGCCTGTGATTCGTTCAGCAGTCCGGACTATTTGCTGTAGTCTACGGAGATCGGTTTTGGCAGCTGAGCTGAACCAGACAGTAATTGAAGTGCAGAGGATGGATTGGATGACAGCTGAGTAGAACTGTACGAGCAGCTCCTGTGGCAGGTTGAACTTCCTCAGCTGACGAAGGAAGTACAGTCTCAGATGTGATGTGCGCGACTGTTAAAAAGCGTGCACACTCCCGTTTACTTGCGTGAAGGAACCGTGCCTAGAGGAAGCGCAACTGGTGCGATCGGTTCCCTTTGAAATAGACTGGGCAAAGAGCGATGATCGTGCACCCACAGTCCTGCTGCTTTCAAAAGCTCAAGATAAAAAAAAAAAAACATTCTTTAAGCAGCAGCGGTCACTGCTTTCATTTGAATTATTCTTTGAACAGATTATTAACAGGCCTATATTAACTGTGTGCGCATGATCATTCTTTCATTATCAAACACGGCATGTTTCACCTGCTTTCTTTTGCTTACAGTTATTTTTGTTAACATGATTTAATTATTTTTTTTACAATAACACTGCTTTAACAGGAGATTAATCCCCGTTTATGTGTAGTTAACTGTTGATCTGGGACTTTTAGCCAGGACAGATTAATGTGCATATTTTAGATACATGACAACACTTCTTTTTTTAAATGTATGTTTAAATGTTTTAAAGAAAAATTTTGTTGAATTAAAAAGTGCATCTATACAGCTATATTTTCCTTGCTTTGACACATAAAAAAATTGTGGCTAAGAAATACTTATTTGGTGTGGTCAGAGATAATTTTGATAAATCCCAAATTTTGAGCCCTGAAAAGTCCTGTGAAATAAAAACTGATTGTATTGTGACACAACCCATTTGCTCATGCACACTGAGCAAGCTAATACACAATACACACAAGAGGTTAAATGAATGAGAAGGCATGTGGACATAACACAACATCTAAATCACGTCATTTTAGCATGTCAGTCAAATTTATGCATATAAAATATATTTTCCCAACAAGAAAATTGTGGCTAGTGAAAATGGCGAGTAGCTAGTAATGTTGGAAATCTACTAGCCACAGTGGCTGGTGATAAAAAAAGGTTAATGTAAAGCCCTGTCCCTATTGCACATTTTGTTGACTGAAAGTTGCATTGCAACCACATGCTAATTACTTCTCATTTGAGTATTAGTAGACTGTCTGCTTAATATCTGCTGATACTGTAACTTTAACTGACTATAAGAAACTTTGCAGTACATGTCAACTTACACTAACCCTAACCCCAACCTAACAGTCTACTTATAATCTAATGAGAATTAGTTGGCATGTAGATGCAAGTTAACTTTATATTCAACAAAATGCGCGAAAGGGACCACCGAAATAAAGTGATACCAATTTTACATTTTGTAAAAAAAATGTAAAATAAAAAACACTCCAGCCAAGCTAAAATAAATTTTACTTTCTCCGAAGATAAAATAATAGTAAATACTGCAAAAATGTCCTTGCTCTCTTAAAAATCCTTTGAGAATACAATTTTAGAGAAATAATCAAACTATCATAGGAGGGCTAATAATTCTGTGTTTACTAGAAGCACATTTTTCAGCAGATAATCTTTCACAGACTGTCTCTCTTCCTCATATCTGTCTTTCTCTCGTGTCTCTCAGTCCGATGCCCACCTATAGAGTGGACGCAGATAAAGGCTTCAACTTCTCCCTGGCTGACGATGCATTTGTGTGCCAGAAGAAGAACCACTTCCAGGTGACCGTCTACATCGGGATGCCTGGAGATCCCAAATATGTGAAGACCAGCGACGGCCTGCAGCCCATCGACTGCTTTTACCTGAAGCTCAATGGAGTCAAGGTGAACCAAACTAACACTAAAATGCCACAAACTGATTTCACTGCCATTTTAAAAACAAAAGCGAGGCTGCGGTGGGAAGACACCCAGAAGTATCGCCTGGAGACACACAGGAACGCCGTCCATGATGGCAGATTGTAGTGTACCTGGCTGTACATCTTATCAGCTAAAAGAAAGTGACACAAATTTATCATTTCACTGCTTTCCGAGTGACCCGAAAGTCAGTTCTGAATGGTTAGTGAAAATAAAAAGGGATATCAGACCTAATATTCAGTTAAGGGAAATGGCCCTAGTCAGCTAACGTTTTCTTTCCCAAACACACGTTTTAGATGTCATTTATTAAACTTAATTCATTGAACTGATTCTTTCACTATATTACTTACGATATCAAGATATTAGACTTAAGATGTCATGATACTGAATTTCAGTGTGTGTGTGTTTGTGTCTGTGTGTGTGTATGTGTGTTTGTGTATCTGTGTATTTTAGCTGGAAGCCATGAATCAGTCCATTAATGTGGAGCAATCTCAGTCTGACCGCAGCAAAAGACCCTTCAAACCTGTGCTGTAAGTCTTTCAAACCAGTTTCTGTGAGTGTATGTGTGTGTGTGTCCTGTGATGTAAATGTTAACTGCTTGTTTTACAGAGTGACTTTGCCACCAGAGCAGGTTACCAAAGTCACGGTGGGCCGTCTTCACTTCAGCGAGACCACCGCTAATAACATGAGAAAGAAAGGCAAACCCAACCCTGACCAGAGGTGCGAGACATGAGCATCACTGAAAAATCCTAACTCGCTGTATTTTAACACATTTTTATGTGTTATTATGTGTTATTATTTTAACACATAAAATCTTGTTCTCGGAACGTTCTTGGAATGTTTCCTCAGAGTTATGAACAAACGTTCAGGAATGTTAATAGGATGTCCAGTCAGAGTTCTCTGATAAATTATTTATGGAACATTTTTTCTTCCTATAGCTTGTAATTGAATGTTTGTGTAAGTTTTTTGTTTTATTCTTTGTTTGTTTTAGAATGTTCCAAAACAGTAAAAAAAATAAATAAATGCAAGAAAGACAGAAAAGAAAGAGAAACAAGAAAGCAAAAAGACACAAAAGAAAGAGACAAGAAAGAATGAAAGACAGAAAAGACAAAGAAAGAAAGAAAGAAAGAAAGAAAGAAAGAAAGAAAGAAAGAAAGAAAGAAAGAAAGAAAGAAAGACAGAAAGAGGAGGGAAGGAAGGAAAGACAGAAAATAATGGGAAAAACTGACAAGACAGAAATGATCAAATCAAGAAAGACAGAAAAAAACAAGAAAGCAAAAAGACACAAAGGAAAGGCAGACAAGAAAGAAAGAAAAAAATAAAGAAGAAAAAATGAAATAAAGAAAAGAAAGACAGAAAGAAAGCAGGGAAGGAAATACAGAAAATAAAGGAAAAGACAAAATAGAAAGACAGACAGAATATAATAAAGAAAAGACAGAAAAAGAACGAAACAAGAAAGCAAAAAGACACAAACACAGACAAGAAAGAATAAAAAGAAAGAAAGAAAGAAAGAAAGAGAAAAGACAGAAAAGAAAGGGAAAGACAGACAAGATGCTTTCTTGTCTGAGGACAAGAAAAGGCACAAGACACAAAGGAAAGAAAGAAAAAATAAAGAATGTATGAAAAAGGAAAGACAAAGAAAGTCAGACAAAGAATGAAAAATAAAGAAAGAAAAAGAATAGAAAGACAGAGAAAACGGACGAAAGAAAGAAAAAAGTCAGAAAAAAGACAGAAACAAGAAAGAAAGGACAAAGAGAGAAAGACAAAAGAAAAAAAAAGAAAAGCAAAGGTAAGAGACAAGAAACAAAGAAAGATGTAAGAAAGAAAGACAGACAGGACAGAAAGAAGAAAAGAATTTGGTGTTCAGTTATCTAAATAAACAGTTTGGTCTCCATTTTAATTATCAAATTAAATTTAAAAATGATTTTAATAATCAAAATCATGAAATTGACTAAATGTAAAGCTTCTATTTTGTATCTAATAAATTCTGAGTTTTTAACATCAATACTTTGTGCATATAACTATACGTGTCTGTGTGTCTGTGTGTGTGTGTCTGTGTGTGTCGTCAGGTACTTCATGCTAGTGGTGTCTCTGCAGGCTCAGTGTCACAGTCAGAGCTTCAGCGTGGCGGCTCACGTATCCGAGAGGATCATCGTCAGGGTAACCGCTGTCAGTCTGGTCGTGTCTGACCGACCTCCTCCAATCACAGCCTGTCTTTGTCTGTCAATCATCCGCCTCTGACCAATCACAGTTACAGTTACAGTCTGCGGCATTTGCTTTTGTTTACGTTTGACTCTGGTTTTGATTTGCGGTCTCTTTTATTCATATTTATATTTTCAGGTGTGTGTGTTCTAGTTTTAATGGTGTTTAAATTATTTTGTTGCCAAGAGATCAAAGTTCTGTCAAAGTTAGGGGTGAGTTTAGTTTGAGGAAACTGTTATTAATAGTTTTATTTTATGAAAGTATGAAAACATTTCTTCCAAGTTTCACATTTTTAAATAAAGCATTGTCATTTTATGGCTTAGTGGTTAGCACTGTCGCTCACACCTAGAAGGTCGCTGGTTCGAGTCCCGGCTGGGCCAGTTGGCATTTCTGTATGGAGTTTGCATGTTCTCCCTGTGTTTGTGTGGGTTTCCTCCGGGTGCTCCAGTTACCCCCAGAGTCCAAACATGTGCTATAGGTGAATTGGGTGAACTAAATTGGTTGTAGTGTATGAGCGCGTGTGTGTGTGTGTGTGTGAGTGAATGTGAGAGTGTATGGGTGTTTCCCTGGGTTGCGACTGGAAGGGCAGCCGCAGCGTAAAACATATGCTGGAATAGTTGGCGGTTCATTCCACTGTGGCCACCCCTGATAAAAGCTGAAGGAAAATGAATGAATGAATGAATGTTGTGTCTGAAAATCAGGTTTATTCCAGCAAACTCTCTCTCTCTCTCTATCTATATCTATATATATATATATATCTATATCTATATATAGTATATATTAGCACTGTTAAAAGATTAAATCACATCCAAACTAAAAGATAAATATACACGTATACACACATATATCTATAAAAAATATATATATTTTTTTTATTAAATATTTATATCTAATACAAAATTATATATAAATAAACATGTAAATTTTTTGGTGTTGTATCTTTGGGCTATTATATATATATATATATACACACAAGAAAGCAGTTATTTAAAATATTAATCAATATATATTTAATAATAAATATATATATAAATAAGAATTTTACAATGATTTAAATTTAATAAATGTCGCCTTGATGAACAGAATCATTTTCTTTAAAAATA
>CAIGQZ010035066.1:7056982-7069472 GCA_903798205.1 Danio tinwini
ACCATAATGGATGAAATAGAATCATATTAGGATGGATATAATCATATGGGATAGAATCATAATGGATAAAAATTAAATCAATATTAGGATGGACAGAATCATATTGAATAAAATAGAATCATATTGGATTGGATAGAATCATAATGAATGAAATGGAATTATATTAGGATGGATGGAATCAAATTGGATGGGATAGAATCATATGGAATGGGATGGACTCATATGGGATAGAATAGAATCATATTGGATAAAAGAGAATCATATTAGATGAAATACAATCATATTAGGATGGATAGAATCAAATTGGATGGGACAGAATTCTTTTGAGTTGGACTGAATCATATAGAACCAAAAAAAGCTTGGAGAATCAAATAGAATTAACTTGAATCTTTGAATGAAATCTGAAATTTAACCACCTGGAAAAGCAGATTTGTATTGGGATGAACAGAATCATACAAGTGTTGAGTGTGTGGTTGTGTGTGTGTTTGTAGCGGGCCGTCCCGGAGCAGAGCTGTCTGAGTCACAGGTTCATGCAGGCAACCATCCTGGCTCTGGTCATCATAATGGCCTTCAGGTGAGAAAGAGGACATCAGTAAATGACCATCCGCTGTGTGTGTTTGTGTTTCATGCTCATTCTCATGTCTGGCTCTCATCCCATAGCGTCATCTCCATGTCCATCCTCTATGTGCTCAATCTTCAACAGCATGGGAGCATTAGTGATGTTGAGGGGTATGTAGATTTCTACAATCATCCGTTCGTTCTTCCTTAAATCTCTCGTCTGACCTCCTCTTGCTGGTTTTCTAGCTCTACGTCCCACTGTCTTCTTTTCGTCTCTCGGACGCCCTTCCTCACTGCAGCCCTCACATTCTGTCCATCCTCCTGTCTGTGGTAATACTCTCCACTTCCTCCTGTCTGACATTTCATTCCTACCTTTTCAGCATTGAATGATGTACAGTTGAAGTCAGAATAATTAGCCCTCCTGTATATTTTTTCCCCAATTTCTGTTTAACAGAGAGATTTTTTAACACATTTCTAATCATAATAGTTTTAATAACTCATTTCTAATAACTGATTTATTTTATCTTTGCCATGATGACAGCACATAATATTTGACTAGATATTTTTTAAGATACTAGTATTCAGCTTAAAGTGACATTTAAAGACTTAACTAAGCAAGTTAGGGTAATTAGGCAAGTCATTGTATTAACAGTGGTTTATTCTGTAGACAATTAACACAAATATAGACTAATAATATTGACCTTAAAATGGTTTTTAAAAAATTAAAAACTGCTTTTATTCTAGCCAAAATAAAACAAATAAGACTTTCTCCAGAAAAAAAAAAATATAGGAAATACTTAAAAAAATTCCTTGCTCTGTTAAACTTTTATGGTGCACTCCCTGAAAATACTTTTTTTGGCCCACATGCTGGATTGAATAATATACCGACACAACTCTGATAAATAGTAATAAACAATTACAATGATAATGATAACCTATGGATAAAAGGTCAACCAGGTGGTTATGATCCTGTTAATAAACATCATTTGGGAAACATTTGAAAAAGAAATTTCACAAAAAAATAAAATAAATTCACAGGAGGGCGAATAATTTTGATTTCAAAATGTACAAAGTTGCGTTTTCTATTAAAAATATTATCAGAGGCTGATAATTTATAGATTATTATTTTTATTAGATATTATTTTTTTATGCTCAAAGCTGTTTTTATTTGATACATTAAAACAATAGTAATATCGAATACCTGCGTAGACCTTTTGATTGCCATTGATTGAATTAGGTTTTAATTGTATTTGTGTGTTTTAACCACACTTCTTGAAAAGTATTTGAATTTAAACATGAATTCAAGGCCTGGAAAGTACATTGTAAAAAAAAAAAAAAAAAAAAGTTGACAATTCAAAATTGTAAGGCAACTTGCTGCAGAGTTCAACTTTTAACTCAAGTACTGCATTTGACTTAATTTAAGTAGAGTCAACGCAAAAAAATGTCCTGAAGCTTGTTGACTAAAAAAAAAAAGTTGACTTAAGAAAAATTGAAATTTTTTGTGTACTTAAAAAAAAAAACAAAAAAAAACCCCACAGGTCCTAAAAAGTGTTTGTATTAGGTTTAAAATTAAATTACTTCATATTGTTATTTTAACAAATACAACATAAACAAAAAGAAAAACAATTAATTTAAAAATCTTACATTTAAATCTTACAATAACACTAATAAATAACACACGTTTTATTAATATTTCAGAAACTGCATTTGAATATCACCAGTATTGAATTCAATTCATTTGAATAAAGTTCTTGAAACGTTTTTTTTTTTTTTAAATGACATTCAAAACATCACCATCACTGACATTTTAATGTAAATATTACAGTCAGTGAAAGTGAAATGTTATGTACAGGAAGGACTTTCATGGTGCTACATATGCTGTCAGTGTCTATTACAAAGGTGTTTGATTTGAAATTATTGGTGCTTTAAAAAGTCCTTGAATCAGCTGTTTATGAAAGAGTGGGAACCCTGTTTAATAGCTTAACAATTTTTCGTTTTTGTCTTTAATCTTTTATTTGCCTGTTTTGTTAACTGCAGTTAATTTTATTTATTACTATATTACTCTGTTAAACCTTTTAAAAGTCCTCTTGCTGCTCTGTATATTTAGCACAATGTTAATATTGTTCATTATTTAGGCGTTTGATGATTTGTTATTCATTTCGTTATTTTCTGTTACCACAAATTGTTGTTTAAACATGTTTAAAAATAAATAGTAAATAAATAAATGCAAAAAAATTGAGTGTAATATTGTGTAACATTACAGTTTTCTATTTGATTATATTTAAAATGTGATTTATTATTGATATTTTAAAGGTTATTCTCCAGTTTCTGTCTCATGATCATGCTAATTTGCTGCTCAGTAAACTTATTATTGTTAGAATTATTTGATCAATTTAGAAAAATATATTTTTTGCAGACCCTAAAATGGATTTTTTTGTTAAGGTAACCTTTGATTAATTTAATACATCAAATATTCATTTCTTAAATCCAAATTATTTAATGGTAGAAATGTCAAAACAATAATTATATTAGTGGTTTCTCCTAAAATGATTCAGAAGACACTTATGCCTGATTCACACGGGGCTTCAGCGTCAACACTTGACGAAAGGCGGGTCTGAAGTTGGGACTGATGCGATCGTAGCAGCGTCAGCCAATGAAGTAAATTCACAATCAGCTACTGTCTGAGTTGGGATATTTACATAAAGCAATCCGATTGGCTGACGCTTCCATGGGCACTTGAAAAGTTAAGAAATTCCCAACTTCAGTGGCATTGCTCGAAGAAGCAGCGACGACGGACCCACAATTCAGTTCGTCAATGCTTGACATCACCCATTTAAAGTGAATGTGAAGTGTTAATGCTGACGCCCCGTGTGAATGGGCTGTTAAGATAAAAATCCAATCCAAATATTAATAATTTATGGTCACACTTTATTTTGATGGTCCATTTGTTGAATTTAAGTTACATTGCAACTACATGCCAACTAATTCTCATTACATTATAAGTAGACTGTTAGGTTGGGGTTAGTGTTAATGTAAATTGACATGTACTTGCAAAGTTTCTTATAGTCAGTTAAATGTCTGTTAAAGGAGCAGTATCAACAGATATTAAGCATCTACTAATTCTCAAATGGACCATCAAAATGTTACCTAATTTATTCTCATTAATCTATTTTTTTCTTGTTTCCTGTGGGATTATATCTCTATCAGTAGGTCTCGTTCTGTTCTGGGATCAGCTCGCCAGGCGTCTTTTTCTCCAGCAAGAGTGACCACGTCTACACTGTCTGCAGGTCCTCTTAAACACTCAAGCAAATAATGCAGATGTTGTGTTTGGTCTGATTAGCTTCATATGAGGTCATTATTTGTTCACAGAGTCCACCTCTCTGTCAGTGACCGATCACCCACCCTGCTGCCCGCCAACACTTTCCACAACCAACCAATCAGCAACTCTCAGTCTGTTGCCAGGCAACAACCAATCCACACCAGGTATGACAATAATGTCACAAAAGTACAAACAAATGATTAACACTTTACAAGAAGCCTTTATTAGTTTGAATTGTTTTTAATATTTCCCAAGTGATATTTAACAAGAGTAACGGGGAACACTTTAATATAATGGTCCATTAGTTAATGTATTTACTAATATGAACTGTTAGTAGTACATTTATCATGGTATTATCTTTGTTAACATTATTTAAGTCATCTATACTTAGTTCATGTTAACATAATGCATTAACTTATGTTTACAAGCACAATTTTGGATGTTAAAAATGCATTAGTTAATATTAAACTATGGTTTATAAATGCTTTACCAGATTATTCATACTTCATTAAAGGTGATGTAAGTTTTTGACTCTTCTAAAGCATAAAAATACCATAATGTGTGCAGATATTTAAGAAACATCCCAAGTGAACAGACTTGTTTAACTGAAAAACAATGCTGGAGTCTGAAACTGTTTTTTCCGTGCTGGAACGCTGTCTTTGTTTAGGTAAATTTAACCTGCAGAATGCCAGTTTAGCCAATTACATTTCAGCACCCCCGGGTTGCCTTGTTGGAAAACAGTGTATTTCATTCATTCATTCAGAAAGGCTCTGAAAGCATGCGTCCATGACCGAAATAGTCAGTATCAGACGTCGAAATGAGACAGATTCAGTCCCACATGAGGGTTATTTATTAGCAAATGATATAAATATTACGAACCTAAACATTAGGTGAGCAGGTTACATTGTAACCGCGTGTCCTAACAACACGCTTTGTGACAAGATGTGCAGTGATGAGCAGTTCGGCTGTTTGCACCAGACGAAACACGACAGAAATGTGAATACAGCCATTCAGAAGCACAGAATATGCACTCACTCACGAAACGGTAAGGATTAAAATCTATTCAAACTCACATTGTTAGCATTTAGCACTGAATAAAACACACAAGGTTTACCTGAGGTGATTACTGTCATAGGTTTCACATGTTCAGCTGTGAGAAATAGAAGCCGTTTCTAATATATTCAATTCGAGGTGTTGGTTAGGACAAAAACTCCTTTTAATATGGAAAATATTCCCTCTATCGCGTGTCGTTGCTTTTATTTAGAACACAGTTTAAATCACTCACTCCTGTACTCAATCTGGCAACCTGTGCTTGCGTTTGTTTTGATCCAGAAGTGCAATACCTAATTCAACCACTGGGTGTCAAACTTACATACTGCACCTTTAAATGATAGTAAATTCATTAACTAACATTACCTAATGAAAAACGTTAACAAAGTGTTACAGAGAAAAGAAATCTCTTACTATTATATTTTTTCTTCTGGAGAAAGTTTTATTTATTTTAGTTTGTCTGAAATATATTTTTAAAATTGTAAAAATGAAGAGTTTAGATGCAAAAACCTCTAAAAGCCATTTGATGTTTTCTTCTAAAATTTGCATTTTTCTCCGACTCCTGCGTGTAGGATCAGTAAATATTTATATATATTTACAGTAAATATTTATATATATTTATATATTTATAGTGACGAATAAGTTCTTTCATTGCCTTTAAAGTGAAATAACTAAAAAATAAACATGGGAGGCTGAGAAAAATGCTCATTTTAGGAGAACTTTTCAGATGCCATTTAGAGGATTTTACATCTGAACTCATCTGAAAATATTATTAGCCCACTTAAGAAACTATTATTTTGATTGGCTACAGAACAAACCAATATTGTCCAATGACTAGCCTGATTACCCTAATTTACCTAGTTTACATTTTTCCCCGAATTAAATTAACATTTTAAGCTGAATACTAGCATCTTGCCAAATATCTTGGTAAAGATAAAGGAAATGAGTTATGAGAAATGAGTTATTAAAATTGTTTTAAATTAGGTTTAAAAAATAAAAAATCTCTTTAAAAGTTAACGTGAAACTAAAATGTGCCGACCTTTAAATAACACGACTGACTACTTTTGCCTGGACAAAAAGACCATCCTATTTCATCACATTATGAAAACCAAATCAATGCTCTTTCATGTTGAATCATTAAATCACTTCATTGAATGAATGACTCAGTGACACATCAGTTTTTGTTCGATTAATAGTAAAAGGAGTCATTCAGAGCTTCTTTTCATCTCCAGTTGTGTTTCTCTCTGTGTGTTTCTCTCAGACTCCAGCACTGTGATTCCCACACAGGCCACCATTAACAAGAAGGCAAAGTCTCGGCCGCTGGATAAAGAGAGCCGCAACAAGAACCGGCTGAGTCACACGTCGGCTCCGCTGTTTCTCAGTAAAGCCAAACGGCCTCCACAGCCGCCAGAAGTGAGCGGAGCCACCAAACGCCTGCCTGGTGGACAGCAGACGCCACAGAGGAGACAGCGCAGCGCCAACACACACGGTACACACAGAGGTTCCATGAAATTAAAAAAGTGTGTTAGATGTTCGTATCAGTATTAATCGGTTTTAGGATATCTAGAAGCTAACGTGCTCCAAAACAGAGACAAAATTTTCATTTAGGAGATATAAAAACTAATATAAACAAATGTAAATCCCATCAAACTAATTTTGTAGATCCCATCCTTGTCTCTACAAAAATGTGTAGCACCCCCTACCCTCTCAAGAGTTACACCTCCTAAGTTCTATTAAGGCAGAGCACTGGGTTCTGGCAATAAGATTGTGACACTGTTAATAAATGTATTATTCCCTTCTAGTATTACTTTGACTTATAACTAATTTAACAACCCCATTTATATTTTAGGCTGGTAAGTAAGGTAACTATAATACTTATACTTGCAGTATAATGCAGAAAATGACTTCATGTATGTATCAAAAATAAGTATTTATAAGCAGATAATATGTATAAATATGTAAATATAGAGCAATAACTAGAGAAAGATGGCAGTAAATAAAAAAACAAATAAATAGATAAATACAGGGAGTGCAGAATTATTAGGCAAGTTGTATTTTTGAGGATTAATTTTATTATTGAACAACAGCCATGTACTCAATGAACCCAAAAACTCAGTATCAAAGCTGAATATTTTTGGAAGTAGTTTTTAGTTTGAGCTATTTTAGGAGGATATCTGTGTGTGCAGGTGACTATTACTGTGCATAATTATTAGGCAACTGAACAAAAAACAAATATATACCCATTTCAATGATTTATTTGCACCAGTGAAACCAATATAACATCTCAACATTCACAAATATACATTTCTGACATTTAAAAACAAATCAGTGACCAATATAGCCACCTTTCTTTGCAAGGACACTCAAAAGCCTGCCATCCATGGATTCTGTCAGTGTTTTGATCTGTTCACCATCAACATTGCGTGCAGCAGCAACCACAGCCTCCCAGACACTGTTCAGAGAGGTGTACTGTTTTCCCCTCGTAAATCTCACATTTGATGATGGACCACAGGTTCTCTATGGGGTTCAGATCAGGTGAACAAGGAGGCCATGTCATTAGTTTTTTTTTCTTTTAGACCCTCTCTTGCCAGCGACGCTGTGGAGTACTTGGACGCGTGTGATGGAGCATTGTCCTGCATGAAAATCATGTTTTTCTTGAAGGATGCAGACTTCTTCCTGTACCACTGCTTGAAGAAGGTGTCTTCCAGAAACTGGCAGTAGGACTGGGAGTTGAGCTTAACTCCATCCTCAACCCAAAAAGGCCCCACAAGCTCATCTTTGATGATACCAGCCCAAACCAGTACTCCACCTCCACCTTGCTGGCGTCTGAGTCGGACTGGAGCTCTCTGCCCTTTACAGATCCAGCCACGGGCCCATCCATCTGGCCCATCAAGACTCACTCTCATTTCATCAGTCCAAAAAACCTTAGAAAAATCAGTCTTGAGATATTTCTTGGTCCAGTCTTGACATTTCAGCTTGTGTGTCTTGTTCAATGGTGGTCGTTTTTCAGCCTTTCTTACCTTGGCCATGTCTCTGAGTATTGCACACCTTGGGCAGTTATTTTGCACCTTGGTTTTTTCACACGCTTCTTGCGACCCTGTTGACTATTTTGAATGAAACGCTTAATTGTTCGATGATCACGCTTCAGAAGCTTGGCAATTTTAGGAGTGCTGCATCCCTCTGCAAGATATCTCACTATTTTTGACTTTTCAGAGCCTGTCAAGTCCTTCTTTTGACCCATTTTGCCAAAGGAAAGGAAGCTGCCTAATAATTATGCACACCTAATATAGGGTGTTGATGTCATTAGACCACACCCCTTCTCATTACAGAGATGCACATCACCTAATATGCTTAATTGGTAGTAGGCTTTCGAGTCTATACAGCTTGGAGTAAAACAACATGCATAAAGAGGATGATGTGGTCAAAATACTCATTTGCCTAATAACATAACATTAATGAACCAAGATTTACTCTGGGTTACACAAATAAAGCTTATAGTTTGTCACTTTCGCCTAAATGGATGAATGATTTTTATTCACGTCACCTCATACTTTCAGTTTCTCATTGAATCTTCTGACCAATCAAATGCCCTCTAGTGTGACATGCCCCGCCCCCTTCAAGACACTTCACATTTGATACGCTTTAGCTCAAACACCCCCACTGTAGTGCACTGGTAAAATATGTGTTTGGGTTGGTGCCAATAGCCTAGTGGTTAGTGTGTCGACATATAACACCGAGGTGCTCACGGCGACCTGAGTTCGAGTCCCAGCTTGAGGTCCTTTAAGTCCCTTCTCTCCGCTCCCATCACTTTCCTGTCTTTAACCTCCACCGTCCTGTACACTAAAGGTGAAAATAAGAGGTGAAAAAATAATTATAACGCAAAACATGTGTTTGTTTTAGACCCAGCAGGCTGTCTGAGCAAACTGCAGATCCTCCAGACCAATCAGGAGATCAGAGAACTGCACTGCTCCTCGCCAGAGACCTGCAGGTGTGTGTGTCTGTGTGTCTATGAGGAAAACATTTCTATGATGACATGGGAATGACCTCAGTATTACAATGTTGAGGTGGTTTATGAAAACATGCCTTGTGTCCTCGTAATTTAAATCATTTTTCACATTCAATAAAAGTTTTCTTGTGAGGGTTGGGTTTAGGGGTAAGGTCATTTAAAAACCAACCTGTGTGTGTGTGTGTGTGTGTGTGTGTGAGTTGAGATCACTGTATAATGTCTTATTTGACAGCTGCTGGTGTTTTGTTCATTATTGCAGCTTTACAGTGTTTGTAAACGGAGGACAGAACTCATCCTCGTCTCACGTTACTCTGCACATGATGTGAGTAGAAACACACTTTCAGATTTTGTTTATTTGGTAATACTCGCATTTAAAGCAGATCAAAGTTACTTCATTTTGATTATATTAGAAAGCAAGATATTTGTTCTTTCTTTGTAAATGTAGACATTTGTATTCATTATTTCAGAAAACGTGAATTATTATCTTGTCATAGTTGTGATATCTTAACTGTCTTTCATTCTTAATTATAATTTTTTTATATGAAAGACAAATTATTTGAAGAGAAATGATCATCACCTAAGATTTCATGACTCCTTACTTGGATTTTATTGACGCTTCAAGCTGTATTTTGAGTTATGGTCATAATTGAATTTATTTTATTATTATTTTTATCTTTATTTGTGGCTCAGTGGTTAGCACTGTCGCCTCACAGCAGGAAGGTTGCTGATTCGAGTCCCGGCTAAGCCAGTTGGCATTTCTGTGTAGATTTTGCATGTTCTCCCCGTGTTGGCGTAGGGTTTCCTTCGGGTGCTCCGGTTTCCCCCACAGTCCAAACACATGTGCTATTGGAGAATTGGATTAACTAAACTGGCTGTAGTGTATGAGTGTGTGTGTGTGTGTGTGTGTGTGTGTGTGTGTGTGAATGAGTGCGTGTGGATGTTTTCCATTACTGGGATGCAGCTGAAAGGGCATCTGCCACGTAAAACATATGCTGGATAAGTTGGTGGTTCATTCCGCTGTGGCGACCCCAGATGAATAAAGGGACTAAACCGAAGGAAAATGAATGAATCTTTATATATTTTCATTTTGTTTATTTATTTACTTATTATTATTATTCATTCATTCATTCATTCATTTTCCTTCGGTTTAGTCCCTTTATTCATCAGGGGTCGCCACAGCGGAATGAACCACCAACATATTTTTAATCGCAGCAGATGCCCTTCCAGCTGCAACCCAGTACTGGAAAGCAAACACCCATACACAATCACACTCATTCACTACGGCACAATTTAGCTTATCCAATTCCTCTATAGTGCATGTGTTTAGTCTGTGGGGGAAACTGGAGCACCTGGGGGGAACCAACGCCAACACGGGGAGAACATGCAAACTCCACACAGAAATGTTAACTGACCCAGCCGTGAGGCGATAGTGCTGACCATTGAGCCACCATGTATGTATGTATATATATATATATAAATATACATTTTATTTTATTAAATAATTTATTTAGTCTCTTTAGCATTGTTAAAATAGGCATTGTCTGCTGGTTTGTTTCAATGTGTTTTGTAATAATTGGTTAAAATGTTAATAAAAAGATGCAATAAAAAAAAAGATTTGATTACACCAAACAAAAGTTCACGTTTTAAGTTTAGCTTAAGTCATGAAATAAAATAAAAATTAAATGTCATTAAATTAAAAATTAATCAAATTAAAATCATAATGCAAATGATTGACATTTGCTGCAAATGCAGAGTGCATTTAAAAAAAAAAAGCAATGCAGAGATTATATCTCATTAGGAGGTTACAATAATTTGGTGTGAGTCAAGATGTTCTGGAGATGGTGTACAAGAACTTGGTTGAAACTGTTGTGAGTTTTAGTATGATTGCTTGGTATGGACTGTTGCCAATTAAGGAAAAGTAAAAACTGTGTTGAGTAGTAAAAATTGCCAGTGCAATTATAGGTGAAGCACAAAGACAACCAAATGAAATGTATTCAGTGAGAATTAAACAGAAAGCACATGTCATTATTGAAGATTGTTTCCATCCCTTAAATACAAAATTTCAGCTCTTGCCAGCAAAAAAAAACAAAAAACGTTTTAGGCAACCTCAAGTAAAGAAAGATGTGTATCAAATGTCCTTTGTGCCGACTGCCATTAGACTTTTAAATGCTGGGTTTCAAGTATGTAAAGGGTTTTAAAGAGAGCTTTTAAAGTGATATATGTGATGACAGTGAATGTATTTGTGTTGCCTGTTTTCTGTGATGTGTGTAATGTGAACGCTGGTGTGATTGTGTGGTGAAGCCAAAGATAAATTTCCACTTGTGGACAATAAAAACTAAGTAAAAATAAAGAAATTGAATAAAAAAAATAAAAATATATTATAAAAAAAAAAAAAGTTAAACTTTTTAAATAAGACGTTTTTATTATTTTTTCACAAAATAAGAAATAATATATTTTCATTTTTTCCTTATTTATGACCGTCATTTATTCTTTTAATGAATGTTTATATTTTTGTATTACAAAACAAATACAGAGAAAGTTTTCACATTTCAAATTTGTGACAGAGCTAACGTAATTACACTATTATTAACTATATTATATTATTATTAACTAAACATAAATAAAATAAAACAGAGTGAGTGACAGAGATGTGCATTGTGTTTTCAGCTCTTCTGAGGTGTTGTATGTGTGGCGCTGTGGATCCAGCAGAGGGCGACTCTGTCCAAATTACCCAGAATCCTCTCTCTCTCTGTCGCCCGGCACTTTCACAATGGTGAGGCTGCAGGATTTATTGTGAAGTACTGCTTCAATATTCTTCAGAATGTTAAATGTTTATTCCCTGTTGTTTTCCTCCAGGGCACAAGTCACGTGTGGTCACTTCCTGTCCTGCCCTTTCAGGAGGTCACCCACACTTTCAGACTCTCACATTCAGTGAGTACATTTCACACACAACTCTTTGTCTTGTATATAATATATATATATATATATATATACACAGTTGAAGTCAGAATTATTAGCCCCCCTGAATTATTAGCCCCCTTGTATACGCTTTCCCCAATTTTTGTTTAACAGAGAAATTAACACATTTCTAATCATAATAGTTTTAATAACTCATCTCTAATAACTGATTTATTTTATCTTTGTCATGATGACAGTAAATAATATTTGACTAGATATTTATTCAAAACACTTCTATACAGCTTAAAGGGACATTTAAAGGCTTAACTAGGTTAATTAGGTTAACTAGGCAGGTTAGAGTAATTAGGCAAGTTATTGTATAACAACGGTTTGTTCTGTAGACTATCAAAAGGGGCTAATACAATTGACCCCTAAAATAGTTTTACATAAATTAAAAACTGCTTTTATTCTAGCCAAAATAAAACAAATAAGACTTTCTCCAGAAGAAAAAATATTATCAGACATACTGTGAAAATTTCCTTGCTCTGTTAAACATAATTTGGGAAATATTTAAAAAAGAAAAGAGAATTTAAAAGGGGGGGCTAATAATTCTGACACACACATACATATACACATACATATATATATATATATATATA
>CAIGQZ010035066.1:7103805-7114598 GCA_903798205.1 Danio tinwini
ATCTATCTATCTATCTATCTATCTATCTATCTATCTATCTATCTATCTACTCACGCTTTGACTCCTGCAGTGTCCTGTCACACTGGCCTGGTGTGAGCGAGTCCTTCAGCTCTGGTTCTCCAAGGTGTTACACAGGAAGAGCAGCAGGCCACTGAAGGGATTACGGCTTAATTTCACTGAGTGCAGGAGGAGATGAGACGCTCTGGGCATCTCTAATCTCCGTCTGATTCAAAACTCCTCAGAGCCTAAACAAAGAGATTACAGAGACAACAGTTCCTTCAACACTCGTGACTCATTCGCCATGAAATAACCACCAGTATGGCAAGCCTGAGGAATTAATTTGATTGAGTATATAATGACAGAACGCACAAGAAAGTAACAGAGATTATCTGTTGATTCACTTCACTGAGTTCACAGAGTTCTAGTTGGAAATCTCTCAGAGCTTGTGAGGGTAAACACGACAATCATGTTGAAAGTTTACCCATTTGTTTACCAATCACATTAATAAAGTAGTAATTTGAATAGACTCAACTTACATAAAATTAAGAGTCTAAAATAAGACATGTATAAAGCATTTTCAACATTTTATTTGCACATATTTATTATGCACATTTTTTCATGCACTAGTCAGTTTTGAGATTTTGTTTTTGGATTTTTAAGCTTTTTCAGTATAATGTAAAGAAAACATCCAAAATGTAAATGTTTAAGTGTTTATTTGATCACACTTTTTCAATCAGTGTCTAGATTTCAACTACAATACTTATATTAAAAATACTTTTTTCTTCATGAATCCCCACTTCAGCAGAACTTAAAGACATGAAACTTTACAGTTCTATTAATATCTAACTGAAGGTTGTTGCTGAGGGATATGTTCATAAATAATTTGCTTGACAATATACAACCTTTTACTGCACATTTAGTTTTTTTTCTGACTGTTTGCAATATTTTCTGAATTGTGGAATGATAAAATGATATTCGCAAATATCCCCTCTGTAAAAGCTATAATTTATATTTGCCAAGAAACGGCGCATATTTAATAATATAATTGTAATTTGCTCATTTTAAACATGGAATTTTAGAAAACACAAATGTTTCCAGTTCTTAACACTTTAACTGCCCCACCAAGAAAATAGATTTTGGATTGCATTTCTTAACTCCTAATGTCACTAGTTAACACACTCAATGCATTTTTTTTTCCAACACATCCCATAATTTCTAAAATATCAACCTCCATCAAATGGTTCATGTCGTTTTATGGTAAAAGTACAGGAATTAATACATGTACAATACTATTAATACATTAATACAACACTATGAAAATCAGAAAACATGAAGTGTAAGACCAATTTATTTGAAAACATAATCAAAATAAAACTTTTTTGAATACTAAATCATCTTTATTTTTTGAAGTATGCCATAAACATTTCAGATTCTCATTTAACATGTTTTGTTGTTGTTGTTTTTTTAGAATAAAACCAAAATCAAGTGTAGTAGTGCAATATGATTATATCTGTTGGATTTATTTTTTATTTTTTGTAAACCAACAACGTTGTGTAGTGTAAATCATTAGTTAAAACAGTCAAAATATGGTCAACCATTTGGTAGAGCAGATAATTAACTGGGGAAGTATGGTTAAGATAATTAGTTAATTTTTAACCGTATTCACCTCAGTTTCTTTCCTTAAACAACGTTACAGAGTCTGAGCTGTGTGTTCAGATCAACAAGAGATTTAACCTGCTAAACTGCTAACTGCTAACCAAGAGCACACATCACTACAATTTTACAAACCTTCACACCAGCTTAGGTCGAAATGCAGATATCGTGGTCCTTAATTCCGTATAAATGATGAAATTATCCGTCTGAATAGTAAAACCATTGTAATTTCGCGTTATTATAACGGAGTTTCTGACTTGAGGAGCTACAGACGTGCACGAGCGCTGTCGCGTCTCCCGTGGCAACGGCGCGAGATTCCAGCGACCGTAAAAACTATAATATAGGAGACAGAGGCAACTTCAGTTATTCTTTATGTGCCATATGTCAGTAGCTTATTCGCTAATGGTAAGTATAATTAAATGTAAAACATAAGAAATGGCACTTTGCAATATTAAGCAGCATAACGTATTAATCTCGTGCAGGAAAAATAACTGGAAGCTCTCCAGAAGTTGAAAACATTCACGTAAAAAAATTATTCAAAACATTAAAATAATGGCAGATATTATACATATTTTCTAAATAATAATAATAATTATAATAAAACAGTGTATCTCGCTTCTTCTTAATATGAGCAAATGGCATTTGGAGCCATTAATTTGTACTATTTTACCAGCAAACTGATATTTGTTATAAAAATAATAATGTATAAAATGCAAATAATTGGAAAAATATTATATATAACTTATTTACTTACTAAATATTATATTATATTAAACAAGTAAACAAAATGGGCAAATAAATAGTTTTTACCCATTTATAATTTGTATAACATGATTTTTCACAGTGCAAATTGGGTGTTTTTATAAGATATATCTATAAATACTTCACAAATGCCTTTGACATTTTAGGATGGGAATCCTCACGCAATGATTATCATATTTGGTACATAAAGGACAGAAATCCCCAGATCTAAACCATTTTGTAACACCAAGTGTATTTTTGATATTAAATATCCAATGCACATAAATAATATAATAAGCTTCTTAGTTTTGTGCTCTGTTCTGGGGTCAAACCATATGTAAAAACCGTAAAAATATATATAATAATAATAATAATAATAATAAATAGCGCTTATTATGTATATTACGGTACTTCTGAAGCTCTACTTCAGGCGGTTGATGACGTAATTTCACAGCCGGTATAAAACACCTGCAGTCGTCAGGTGACACGCGCTTCACCCCAGAGCGACGTAGCATCACATTTCTGGTATGTTCTGCATCTTATTTTTTTCGATTTATTAACATCAGTGACATATTAATTAATTACATATTCAATTTAACGCTAGTTCATTACTTTTAAGTTCATTAATGAGAAGTGGACTGCTGATGTACAGTATAAATTATGCATAACATCAACATTTGCTCTAAAGTGGTCGACAACTTGGTTAAAACTAATATTATACACGCACTTAGTATACTTTAGAAAAGAATATAATGGTATTATCATATTTTTTTAGACTTCTACCATGCTATTTTTGTAAATATACAGCGATACATTTTAAAAACCACAACAAATGTAGATTGTAAACAGAAGTAGTTGTAAGCTACCATCTTAAACTGTTACTATGATACTTTTTATTACTTGTTTTAAGTCTAAATTCAATGTACAGTCAGTATGTTAAAGTGTAAACGCTACATGCTAATATACTTCACTGTGAAATGTATTCATCTTGTTTTGAATGCAAGAAGTAGGTCATTGCACATGTGTTTTCAGTCACATTTCAGTGTTTTCTTAATGTGTTTGCAGTTTTGTTGAACCAAATTAATGATTTATCTTGTGTGGGGGACTTTTTTTTTGGTGATCGTGAGGGAAAAGAATATGATTTAGCATTCGTAGTGTATGATTTTCTCAAACATGAAGCAAAACTCCATGTGTTTTCTTATCTGAAGTTGGCATATGGCTGCCTGACATTATCTTTCAGGTGATATTTGTGTGTAATTGCTGCAAACTCTGGAAGTTTATTTGACCTTGAGTGTTGCAATTCCTCTATGGCTTTATTGCAGGTGTAAACATGCCATGCCCATATATTTTGGTATACTCTCACATATCGTAAGCTGTGGATCACTAAGTGCTTTTAAAGTGCATTTAATATAAATGTGTATGATTTAGTGAAATTATAATATGAAAATAGTGCAAATTTGCTTTTAAGGGGCACTGTTAAAAATTATGATCAATAAGTCGCGATTGTGTTTGTGTTATTTTAGCTTACATAAGTTAATCATGTTAATTTTGAAATTTGTATGAGGTTAAGCTTGATGTTTCGAGTCAGTTTAATGCAAGCTGAAATTACTTAGAAATATTTATTCATTCATTTTCTTTTTCGGCTTTGTCCCTTTTACATAGAAATAGAATTTAAGTAATTTAAACTTTAGGATAAAAGCATTTACCACTTTGTAAGGTTGCCATTGCTTTTCACAACCTTTAAAAGATGTTTAGGGACTGAAGACCCCAAGTGATGGTGTTTCAGGTGTAATTTTGTCCCATTCTTCAAAATGGGCAACAGACGGGGTCCTTGTTGTTGCATTTTGTGCTTCAAAATGCGCCACACATTCTCTGTTGGAGACAGGTTGGGACTGCAGACAGGCCAGTCAAGTACTTGTATGGCAGAAGCTTATTTTTGTTTTACAAATGTTAAAAAATAAACAAAATCATTTTGTTAATATATTAATGTTATTTAAACTTAAATATTGTGAGTATAATATTAAATATTTAAGTATCAATATTGACTTGAATGTTATTGAGATGCTGCTGTGTATTTATTAATAGTTTGAATAAATGTTTATGTTTATCCATTTATTTATCATATTTTCTATTTATCATACAGTGCATCCGGAAAGTATTCATAGCACTTCACTTTTTCCACATGTTTTTATGTTACAGTCTTATTCCAAAATGGATTAAATTCATTTATTCATTTTCTTTTCGGCTTAGTCCTTTTATTAATCTGGGGTCGCCACAGCGGAATGAACCACCAACTTATCCAGCATTTGTTTTACACCTGAAAAATCACATGTACATCAGTATCCACAGCCCAAAATGAAGCTCTAAATTGAGCTCAGGTACATTCTGTTTCCACTGATCATTCTTGAGATGTTTCAGCAGCTTCATTGGAGTTCACCTGTGGTCAATTCAGTTAATTGGACATGATTTGAAAAGGCATACACCTGTCTATATAAGAGCCCAGGGTTGACGGTGCATGTCAAAGCACAAACCAAGCATGAAGACAAATGAATTGTCTGTAGACCTCCGAGACAGGATTGTCTCCAGGCACAAGGCTGGGGAAGTTTACAGAAAAATTTCTGCTGCTCTGAAATTTCCAATAAGCACAATGGCCTCAATCATTCGTAAGTGGAAGATGTTTGGAACCACCAGGACTTTTCCTAGAGCTGGCTGACAGTCTAAGCTGAGTGATCGGGGAGAAGGGCCTTAGTCAGGGAGGTGATCAATAACCCGATGGTCACTCTGTCTAAGCTCCAGCCTTCTTCTATGGAGAGAGGAGAACCTTACAGAAGAGCAACCATCTGTGCAGCAATCCACCAATCAGGCCTGGAATTTGCCAAACGGCATCTGAAGGACTCTCAGACCATAAGAAACTAAACTCTCTGGTCTGATGAGACTAAAGTTGAACTCTTTGTAGTGAATGCCAGGCATTACGTTTGGAGAAAACCAGGCACCGCTCATCCCCAGGCTAAAACCATCCCTACAGTGAAGCATGGTGGTGGCAGCATCATGCTGTGGGGATGTTTTTCAGTAGCAGGAACTGAAAGACTAGTCAGGATAGAGGGAAAGATGAATGCAGCAATGTACAGAGACATCCTGTTGAAAACCTGCTTCAGAGTGCTCTTGACCTCAGACTGGGGCGACGGTTTGCAGGACAATGACCCACTGCACACCGCCAAAATATCAATGGAGTGGCTTCACAACAACTCGGTGAATGTCCTTGAGTGACCCAGCCAGAGCCCAGACCTAAATCTTATTAAACATCACTGGAGAAATCTGAAAATGGCTGTACACCGTCACTTCCCATCCATTCTGATAGAGCTTGAGAGGTATTGCAAAGAGGAATGGGCAAAATTCCCAAAGACAGGTGTGCCAAGCTTGTGTCATCATATTAAAAAGACTCGGCTGTAATTGCTGCCAAAGGTGCATCAACAAAGTATTGAGCAAAGGCTGTGAATACTGATGTACAGGTGATTATTCAGGTTTTAAAAAAGAAAATGTGGAAAAAGTGAAGCGCTATGAATACTTTCCAGATGCACTGTATATATTTATAAATATTCATCCTATTTTTTAGTTATTTTAAATTTAGTCATTTTAGTTTAAAATTTAATTCACATGTTTTTTTAATTGTATTTACATCAAGCTAAACAAAATGAAAATGAGAAATATTTATATTTTCCTTAGCTGAAATAATGTGCAATATTTGACCACTTAAATTAATATGCAATACTATAATAAAGATTTGAATGTTAAATAAAGCTGAAGTATTAAACTAAAATTGAAAATATATAATTTTCAATAATATATAATTGCAGTTTTAGTGATTTTCATTTTTGTTTTACAAAAAAAAAAAAGAGTATGCTTAATAAAAAGTATAAAAATCTTAAATACTATATATATATATTAGTATATAAATATACACAAGGGAGTGCAGTCAATGAACCCAAAAAACTCAATATCAAAGCTGAATATTTTTGGAAGTAGTTTTTAGTTAGTTTTTAATTTGAGCCATTTTAGGAGGATATCTGTGTGTGCAGGTGACTATTACTGTGCATAATTATTAGGCAACTTAACAAAAAACAAATATACCTATTTCACTGCAGAATGCACCCATTTCAATTCAGCTTTAGAAGCTTGGCAATTTTAAGAGTGCTGCATCCCTCTGCAAGGGAGTCGTGCATCCCTTATTTTGACTTTTCGGAGCCTGTCAAGTCCTTCTTTTGACCCATTTTGCCAAAGGAAAGGAAGTTGCCTAATAATTAATTATGCACACCTGATATAGGGTGTTGATGTCATTAGACCACACCCCTTCTCATTACAGAGATGCACATCACCTAATATGCTTAATTGGTAGTAGGCTTTCGAGCCTATACAGCTTGGAGTAAGACAACATGCATAAAGAGGATGATGTGGTCAAAATACTCATTTGCCTAATAATTCTGCACTCCATATATATATATATATATATATATATATATACTTTGGGATATCTGTTAATACATAGAAATCCCTTTCAGTTAATACACAGCAAAGTAACAATTAGTGTCTGATATACTTGACAATATCTAAAGTTTGAGATACGTGAGTATATCTGAAATCCCTTTGTGTTCACTCTCTAGGGTGATGTATTTGAATACAAACATAGCAAAAGCATTTGGGCAGTCTTTCAGGAGTCTTGTCCTCCAGGGTCATAGCTCCTAGTTGGCAAAGAATGCCTTTTCCTGAAGATAATGCTCCCAGGCTTTCGGTTGTAATATTTGGTTAGAAGTGTCATCTGGACCATTTCTGCCTTTATTGTCAGCAGAAAACTGACCCACTTCAGTATGTTGTCCTTGACCTTTTCGAACTCTGTATAGTGGTTTTTGCAAGCTTATGAGTATGCGAATATCTGAGTAAAGTTTGTGTCTTATACAACTAATGTCATTAAACCATCCAGACACTACAATATATATATATATATATCCTTTTGTTTCTTTGGTCATTTTAAATAAACATTAGGTGAGAAATATTACTTGCCAACTAGCAGAAATACTGGTTTGTTTTAAACATAATTTATTATTATATATTATTCAATGTATATGCATATGTTTTACACAGCAGTACTGCAACCCAGTACTGGGAAACATCCATACACTCTCACATTCACACACACACTCATACACTACGGCCAATTTAGTTTATCCAATTCCCCTATAGCACGTGTTTGGACTGTGGGGGAAACCAGAGCACTCGGAGGAAACCTCCACCAACACAGGGACAGGGAGAACATGCAAACTCCATATATAATTTAATCCACCCCATATATAATTTTTCTCTTGTGCAGTTTTATATGACCCATGCACTATATGACCTTGATTCAAATCACTCATAATCACTCTAAGCTATCATTCCGACCACAACCCAAACCATTAATTCATTATGCAAATATCAGTGATGTTTTATAAGAGCTGCGGTCGCTGAATATGGTGGTGTTTCCCCCAAACTCGTGATCGTGAGTAAGAGCTGTGAATGCTGTCTATGTAAACCCAGCTAAACTCTGTATTTGCATCTTACTTTGTTTTTAAACACACAGTCGTGTCACATGACTCCATCCTGTTTCGCTCAGCACATCCTGGAGATCGGTGGAAATAAAAACAACATACAGTTGAAGTCAGAACTATTAGACCCCCTGTAAATATTTCTTTCCGCAATTTTTATTTAATGGAAAGAAGATTGTTTACAGCACATTTCTAATCATAATAGTTTTAATAACTCATTTTTAATAACTGATTTATTTTATCTTTGCCATGATGACAGTAAATAATATTTGACTAGATATTTTCCAAGATACTAGTATTCAGCTTAAAGTGACATTTAAAGGCTTAACTAGGTTAATTAGGCAAGTTAGGGTAATTAGGCAAGTCATTGTATTACAGTGGTTTGAAAACAAATATATCTCTCTTAAGGGGCTAATAATGTTGACCTTAAAATAGTAAAAAAAAAAATTAAGAAATGCTTTTATTGCAGCCAAAATAAAACAAATCAGACTTTCTCCAGAAGAAAAAAATATTATAGGAAATGCTGTGAAAAATTCCTTGCTCTGTTAAACATAATTTGGGAAATATTTAAAAAAGAAATTCACAAGAGGATCAATTTAAAGTTAGAGTTAGAGTTCAACTGTTTATATAAGGAGACATGCTTGTGTGTCTTTAGATATGTAGACATAAGTTGACTAAGTAAATGTTGACTGTAGTTTGACCACTGAGAGGTCTGAACCTGACTGCCACGTCCGAGTGTGTGTGAATCCCCATGTTTGCTGTTGCTGCTGTGTTTGCAGATTATATAACACTTCGTCATTGTCACATTGGCTTTTTTGCATTCAGCAAATTGTCAACAATGTGGCTGGGAATCATTTTTTGTGTGGCTTAATTAGTGATTGAGAAATATATTGTTATTAACTCCTTAAGGCATAGGTCTCAAACTCAATTCCTGGAGGGCCGCAGCTCTGCATAATTTAGCTCCAACCAACTAACACCTGCTTAAAGCCGAAGTCACACTAGAGTTTGAGCTTGCATCAAGATATGACATGACTTGTATCTAGAGCCAAGCAGAATCTGCGGACATTTTTGCTATTTCTGTGGAGAATTTTGTAAAAAATCTGCTGATTTATGCAGAATGATTTTGGGAGTCACAGCAAGAAGGTCACTGTTTCGAGCCCTGGCTGGGTGAGTTGGCATTTCTGTGTGGAGTTTGCATGTTGTCCCCATGTTGGCATGGGTTTCCTCCCGGTGCTCCGGTTTCCCCCACACGTCCAAAAACATGTGGTATAGGTGAATTGGGCAAACTAAATTGGCCACGTGAATGAGTGTGTATGGATGTTTCCCAGTGATGGGTTGCAGATAAAAGGGCATCCGCTGCGTAAAACATGTGCTGGATAAGTTCATTCCGCTGTGACGAGCCCAGATTAATAAAAGTACCAAGCTGAAAAAAAAAAATGAAGGAATGATTTTGGGAGTATCGTAATTAAAAACTTAATATATGAAATAAGAAATAAAACATTTTTTATTTATATTTAATATTTACAATGCAAATCCAATTAGATCCAATTATTGGGTAAAAGCAAGTCTCTCATATAATAGATCTACTAAAAGACAGAAAATATTACTTTATAAACTGTAAACAAATGATATGAACATTTTAATATTACTATTATTATATCACAATAATATTAGTGAAATTAGTTTAAAAACTGATTAAATATAAAGTAAATACATAGTCTCAATGATGGGCTGAAAATCTGTGGAAATCTGCACATTTCTGCACGCGCAGATTTCGTGTGGGCCTACTTATTATCCTGATGTGAGATTTTTTTCCTTATTGCCCTGCTCTAATTGGAAGTGTATTCTAGGTGGGTGTTAAAATGTAGTTGCTAGTATTTTGGTGGCAGGGGTGGACTTGATTAATAAACAAGGTAAGCAGGGAATTAAGGGGTCCAAGAAGCCTATATTAATCATACAGCTCTTAATAACTTTTCTGTTATATGTTGTAAAATCTGTCTATAACCATTAGGATTTTACCATTATTACTTCTTTTCAAAACCTCCATGTATAGTGGAATATTTCTGCCATAATGCACATGCAAATATTAAAATCTAAATCACAAATATGGCTGTACATTGTTTGTGAATTAGTTTTTTTATTTGTGAATTTATTGTATTTAATTTTACATTAAGAAGATAAAGGCTCCACTTAAATTATATTTCTAACATGCAGTTTTTTTACAAAAAAATAAAGAATCTACAGAGAAAAAAAAAAGATCTATAGAGAGAGTATTTTGAGTTTCAATGCAAGGGCCCCATACCTGGAACTGCTTATGGCGCGTTTCCACTGACTGGTACAGTACTGTACCGTAAAAGTGGTATGGTACAGTTCGGTACGCCTTTTTACCGAGAACCGAACCGTACCGTACCACTTTTTCGGCAGCCTTTCGAAAGGGTTCCAAACACGAGAAAGGGTACCAAAAGGCGGAGCTAGACATGCAGCTGAACGCTACTGGTTTACAGAGATGCGTCACGAGCTCAAGACAGAATGAAAACAAAGAAGCCGCCATGTTTTAATACACAGCCAAGAGATTACAGCGTAATGATATATACATAAAATAACAAGCCCTGGGCGACCAGGTCTCAAACAAACCTTGTCGTCGTCTTGATGAACAGCCACAAAGCCGAAAAGAAGAGCAGATTTTACAGTGTCCTGTATTTTTTTACGAGCCAGTCTGAAGTGCAAGCGGTTTCGCTTTCTTGCTTGCGCTCGCCGTGCGTCTATATTTGAATATCAAACTTCTTGAGCTGATGATAATAACGTGCGCTTGATTATTGACGT
>CAIGQZ010035066.1:7119598-7137772 GCA_903798205.1 Danio tinwini
ACCCTAGCAACTGACCAACCAGCAGCCACTCAGAGCATTTTAACAACTTCCTGTCAACAAATTGGTACTTGCACCCTAGCAACACCTCAGAGCAAAACAGCAACCTATCGACCGCCAAGAACACTTTAGTAACTCCCTGGCAACATTCTAGAAGCACCTTAGCAACTGACCAGCAACCACAAATATTCTAGTTTGTTGACAGGGAGTTCTTGAAAGGTTCAAGCAACACCCTACAAAAAGCTTAGCAACCACTCAGAGCATCCTAACATCACCTTGACAACCACCCAAAACCATGCTTAACGACTAGCAACCAATTACCACCTTACCACTCTAGGATACATACAGCATGTATTAGGCCAAGTATTTGAGTGCTTAACTGTGTCTGACTGTTTCCTATGATAGCGATTTATTTGTTGTTCGCGTCTCTCTGTGTGTCAGTCAGTGGGAGTTGTGTGGTCTCTGGTGTGAGCTTCAGAAGGACAAACCTGAGCTGCTGGGTGTGTTGGAGGAGGTCCTGTCCTATACCGTGTCTCATCTTCAGGACGCACTCAAAGAGAAAGACAATTTAGAGCATGCGCTGCGCAGGTCAGCCCTCACTGCACTCCTCTAACTTTTTAGTCAAATAAACCCATTTACTGGATGTGCTGAGAGTTTAAATGTCCTGCAGGAGAGAGGAGGATCACGACCGAGTGGTTCGATCCATGTATGAAGACATGGAGAGTCAGTTAAAAGAAGAGAGGGAGAAACGACAAGCTCTGGTAAACACACACTGTAAATGTGACATGCAGATTAGAGTGTAAGACTCATTTTAAAGAAACACTCCCACTTTTGTGGAAGCATGCTTTTGTTTACAGTTCCTCTAGTGTTAAACTGAGTTTTACCATTTTTGTTATCCATTCAGCCAATTTCTGGGTGTATCGGGAGCACTTTTAGCTTAGCTTAATATAAAACATTGCATCAGATTAGACCATTAGCTTCTTAAGACAGAACGATTTTGGATAATTTTTAGTAATGTTACTTTTTTTTTCTTTTTTTTTTGAGTGAGACGGCTAATGGTCTAATCTGATTCAATGATTTATGCTAAGCTAAAAGGCAAGGCAAGTTTATTTATATAGCACATTTCATACAGTGGCAATTCAAAGTGCTTTACATAAACAGGAATAAAAGAGACAAGCATAAGAAAAATAAAAAAACAAACAGGGGGCGCTGTTAGTAGCTGAAGACTGATTCATCCTGCTTTGACTGAACTCTTGGAGTTTCTAGTTTATATGATCCTAGAGATCTGAGTGATCTGTTAAGTTTGTGTTCAGTGAGAATGTCTGTAATGTATTGAGGTCCTAGACCATTTAGAGATTTATAGACAAGTAATAATACTTAAAAATCTATTCTGAATGTAACCGGGAGCCAGTGTAAAGACCTGAGAACAGGTGTAATGTGCTTAGATTTTCTGGTTCTGGTCAGAATTAGAAACTGTCTGACTGACTTTTTGGGAAGGCCAGTGAGGAGGCCGTTACAGTAATCCACCCTGCTGCTGATAAAAGCATGAACAAGTTTCTCTAAGTCCTCACTGGAAACAAAGCATCTAATTCTTGCAATATTTTTTTTAAAATTGGTAAAACTCTTGTTTTAAACTGTAGGATAGCTGTAAAATGAGCAAACCTTTACAAATAAGAATAAACATTGGGGGAAAATGTATTTCCAAAAAAGCAAAGTGTTCCTTTTACAGGGAGCTGTGGAAATTTTAATACAAGAACAACACCTAGTGGACGCCAAAAAAAGTTGTTGGTTCGAGCCTCAGCTGGGTCAGTTGGCATTTCTGTGTGGAGTTTGCATGTTCTCCCCGTGTTGGCTTGACTTTCCTCCGGGTGCTCCGGTTTCCCCCAACAGTCCAAACACATACGCTATAGGTGAATTAGGCTAAATTGTCCTTAGTGTATGTGTGTAAATGAGAGTGTGTGGATGTTTCCTACTAATGGGTTGCAGCTGGAAGGGCATCCGCTGTGTAAAACATATGCTGGATAAGTTGGCGGTTCATTCCGCTGTGGCGACCCCAGATCAATAAAGGGATTAAGCTGAAAAGAAAATTAATGAATGAATTACTGAATGAACAGCACCTAGCAAATTCCAACCAACCATGCAGAACATTGCATCAAAACACTGTCAACTAAACAGACTTCAGCGATTGCCTAGCAACACCCTAGCAACCACCAAGTGCTGATTGCTGATTGAAAACACCCTGTCAGCCACTTATACTTCAGTAACTGCTTAGCAACACTCTAGCAACCATTAATTCATTCATTTGTTTTCTTTTCGACTTAGTCGCTTTATTAATCTGGGATCGCCACAGCGGAATGAACCGCCAACTTATCCAGCATATGTTTTACACAGTGGATGCCTTTCCAGCTGCAACCCATCACTGGGAAACATCCATACACACTCATTGACACTCATACACTATGGACAATTTAGCTTACCCAATTCACCTATAGCGCATGTGTTTGGGTTGTGGGGGAAACCGGAGCACCCGGAGGAAACCCACACCAACACGGGGAGAACATGCAAACTCCACACAGAAATGCCAGCTGACCCAGCCGAGACTCGAACCAGCGACCTTCTTGCTGTGAGGTGATAGTGCTAGCCACTGCGCCACGGTGGTGCCCTATAGTGATTATGTTGACGATTAAAATTGTGTTATAATAATTACAATACAGTGCTGTGGATAGTGATTATGATGACGCCAATGATAGGGATAATAACATTTATGATGATAATGATTTTAATATGATGCTAAATAATAACAAAGTCCCTTTAAGGCAAGTCATTTCACTCGGCGGCCATCTTAAACCCCTCTCGGGCAGTATGCTTGGGCATTCTGTTTGAATTGGGAAACATCAAATTCTCTAAAACTACTTGCCAATCTTACCATTTAATTCATATTACGAATAAAAGTAAACAACAACTGTCTATTTAGTTTAATTTCTAATTGTTCGTATCACATATAATCTGCAGAAACTCACAAGTGGTCCGAGCCCCTCCCCTGGAAAAATGTCATTCTCTAGTGATCGCTGATTGGCTCCTGTACTAGTAGGCGGGATTAATTCACCATATAGCAATCGCTGATTGGCTCCTGTACTAGTAGGCGGGGCTTCATTCATCATATTAACAGTGACACTTTTCCCCATTCAAAAGTATACAGTGGCATGACTTCTGTAGTCGGTGTATTCTGTAGTCTTTGATATTAATGATGTTCGTAATGGTGATGTGATGCTGATTATGGTGGTATGGCTCTGTTCTGTGATGAAGGACAGTATGAAGCAAGGAGACAAGAAAGAGCAGGTGCTGCAGGAGCTAAGGACACGAGAACAAGAGCTAGAGTTCACGCTTACCAAACAGAGAGAGGTACAAACTCATTATTCATTAGTCAGCATGTTTGATTTAGTTAAATTGGACCTATTATGCAAAAATCTAATTTTTTACCCCACATAAGGGAAATAAACACAGTTGTGTGGCAGCAGTGTGTGAATATAAGCAGCTTCTAATGGTAAACATGAATTAATAAATTTTTTTTATAATCACACTTGATTAAAACAGTCTGCAGAAACACTTTGATTGACATTCTCACTTTGTACATGTCATCAGAGGGGCAAAGCCCCGCCCACTAGTGACCATCTCTCCCTCATTAGCATAGGACGTTAGTCTTGTTTTTGAATCTGCCACTATGCTGACTCATAGGCATTTAGAGCTCCACCCACTTTAAAAAAAAGAGCACAATCTCATTTGAATTTAAAGCGACAGTCACCAAAACTACACAATTAGGATCAAAGCCTAAAAGGGGCCATTTCAAAAACATTATTTGTGTGGTGTTTTGAGCTAAAACTTCACACACACTCTAGGGACATCAGAGACTTATTTTACATCTTGTAAAAAGCGGCATAATAGGTCCCCTTTAAACAGCAGTACGTCTGTCTTACCACATGTGTGCGTGTGCAGTTGGAGAGCAGGATCAACTCTCTGAGCAGTGACCAGGCTGATGCTCGCGGGGAGAACCGGCGACTGCAGAGCGTAAACCAGCAGCTTCAGGATCAGCTGGAGCAGAGCCGAGAGGAGCTCCACAAGTCACTGAGTCAACTACAACAACTGCAGAACACCATCAAACAACAGCAGAGGGGCAAAGAGAGGTGCGCTTGCATGTCAAAATGCATTGACATTACTACAACAGTCGTGTGATAAAGACATCATATGCTATTCCAATGTGTCCGTATGAGGAGATCTTAAAGGCAGTTCTTAAAGGAACCCATTTAGTGATGGGAAGTTAAGATCATTTTACTGACTCGGACCTTTGAGCATACCTGCCAATATTTGTCTCTGAAAATCCGGGAGAAGGGGGGGAGGGGTTGGGGGGTGGTGATCGGATGGTGAGCAGAGCGACCTGAAGGGGTGCCTGGTCAGTCGGTGATCCGGGGGTGTTACGCCCCATTTACAAGGGCCGTCAGCTCCAAAGCACTGCATTGTGGATCCGTCGGCGCCGCTTCAGTGGTGTGGATCGCTGCAGAAGTTGGGACTTTCTCAACTTTTCAAGTGCCGACGTTAACTGAAGCGCCAGCCAATCAGATCGCTGTATGCAAATATACCAGTTCAGACAGCGCGTGTGTGCTCGCGTGTGTGTGCGCGTGCGTGCGTGCGTGTGTGAATAAGTGTGTATGGATGTTTCCCAGTGATGGGTTGCAGCTGGAAGGGCATCCGCTGCGTAAAACATGTGCTGGATAAATTGGCGGTTCATTCCACTGTGGCGACCCCTTGTTTAATAAAGGGACTAAGCCGAAAAGAAATGGAATGAATGAAGTCAGACACTCCTAATCAGATGCATGAATTAATCAGAAGTTTTTTCAGTTTGTTGGTCTGGAGCTTCGTGCGTGCGTGCGTGCGTGCGTGCGTGCGTGTGTGTGAACACTATGTACGTCCTACAGATTTATCATGGAACCATCAATGCCAATAAAGAATCTTTATTACTGCAATAATATAATTTATTACAGCAATTTAAGAATAACAAACATTTGCTGCTCATGTAACATCCTCCTGTGTTTTCATGCTTGACTGTTTCGCACTACAGAGAAGTCCTGAAAGTGTCCCGAAACATGCAGAAGGAGCGGGAAAGCCTTGTGAGACAGCTGGAGCTGCTCCGGTAAGTGTGACCAGACTAACCGGATCACACCTTGAGTTTATAACAGGATGAGTGTTAAACATAGGTGTGTGTGTATTATTCTTATCTGGAAGATAAGACCTGAAGAACTGACCAATCAGATCACA
This sequence comes from Danio tinwini, assembly GCA_903798205.1. Lineage (NCBI taxonomy): Eukaryota > Metazoa > Chordata > Actinopteri > Cypriniformes > Danionidae > Danio > Danio tinwini. The sequence continues at coordinate 7,124,906 of CAIGQZ010035066.1, forward strand.
AAATGAACAGATGCTGGATTGAGATGGTTGATCGGTCATTAGTCCATCTTTTTGATAACTACAGTAGAATTATCATCTATAATTCTGAGGCTATATTAATACTGTGACTAGTTGTGGTTTTTTGCAAGTCACCATGAAATTATTATTTTATTTAAATGAATTAAATTTGATTATTAATTTAGTAAATGTATTATTCATTATTCATAAGTAATGATGGTGGAAATAATAATAATAATAATAATTATTATTATTATTATTATTAATATAAATTTTTATTATTATTGTTTTTCAAATGAAATCTCTTCTCTGATTGGTGTGTACTGGTATGAGGGCGGGATCTACTTGTCAATCACATGAGATCCACCAATAGCAGACCACAATCATCCAATCAATTTCGCATGAATAAAATCAAGCCCCACCCTCCTTTTTTATGACAACCCATTTCTGTCACAATAAAGAAAAGCCTTCTATTTGAATAGACTTGCATTTAAACAATAGACTTAAATAAGACAAATTTTAAATAGACTTAAAATTAAAAATAGACTTAAATAAGACTTAATTTAAATTGACAAATTAAAAATAGACTTAAATCTTAAAATATAAATGGACTTAAAATAAAAAATAGTCTTAAATAATACAAAATTTAAATAGACTTAAATAAGACTTACATTTTGAAGTGACTTAAATTGAAAAAAGGCTTAAATAAAACTTAAAATTAAAAATAGACTTAAAATTGAAAATGGACTTAAATAAGACAAAAATTTAAATAGACTTAAAATTTAAAAAAAAAACTTAAACAATACAAAAAAATTTATTGACCTAAATTGAAAATAGACTTTAAAAAGACTTAAAATTTAAATTGACTTAAAATTGAAAATAGACTTAACTTAAAATATAAATGGACTTAAAATAAAAAATAGACTTAAATAAGACCAAATTTAAATACACTTATATAAGACAAAGTTGAAATTGACTTAAAATTGAAAATATACTTAAATAAGACTTAAAATTTAAAGTGACTTAAATTTAAAAGGCTTAAATAAAACTTAAAATATAAATAGACTTAGAATTAAAAAATAGACTTAAAAAAGACTTAAAATTTAAATAGACTTAAAATTGAAAATGGGCTTCAATAAGACAAAATTTAAATACACTTAAAATTTAAAATGGACTTAAATAAGACTTGGTGTAATATAGACTTAAAATAAAAATAGTCTTACTGTAAATAAGACTTAAATAGTGTCATTTACACTTAAAATTAAAATAGACTTTAAAAATGTAACTGTATTTCTCTCTCTTTTTTTTTTATTTAGAGACATGAACAAGCGTCTTCGGGATGATAAAGATGCCCATCAGACACAGAAGATGGTTAGTCAAAAACACCCCTTCACGCCCCCTACCTATTACCCAGCATGCCGCTGTGTGCACACCTTCTCACCATGGCCGCGCTCCATTTACCCGTATTAACTCTATTTGTGCCAATGTAACATTACCCACAATGCACGCCTGCAGACGGTGCAGCTAAATGTGAACGGATACATTTTCGATGGGTTTCCGAAAAACCAGAAATGCTCGAACTCACCAGCAAACAGACTCTACTGGGTTTTTCCAGGCACAGATCTGTTTTATGGTGTTTTTCAGAAGAGACTCTTGCAGGAGCAGCAACAAGTGACTTGAAGGAAACTGTGTACACAATAATGTATGTTATGGCATACTGGATATCGAATTTAGGAGAAACATTTGGAGAAAGATTGTTTTTTGTTCAGCCTGTTACAGAAGGAAGCGAATGGCTCAAAAAAATCTTCAGGAAATTCCTAATGCCGCCATTTTTTGACCATTCGATCACAAGTATCACTTGGTAACCATTTACAGTAAGGTTGTATTAGTTATTTTACTAACATGAACAAACTACGAACAATACAGTTATTACTGTATATTAATGTTAGGTAATGAAAATAAAGTTGTTCATTGATAGTCCATGTTAACTCGCAGCGCATTAACTAATGTAGACCAGTTTGAATTTAGATTTTAAAGGGATAGTTCACACAAAAATTAAAATGTCCTGTTGATTAACTCACCTCGCAGGGCATCCAAGATCTTCTTCAGCAGAACATTAAAGACGATTTTGTGCTGAATCCGTGGTTCTTAGTGATTGATATAATGGCAGTGAATGATGACTGTTTTCTTAGATTACAAATAAACGCATACAAACAAAATCAATAGCCATGGCTCCTGATGACACACTGAGGTCTTGTAAAGTGAAATGATCTCTCCGTGTAAGGAACTGAACATTATTTACAATATTATTAGCTTTAATCCACAGCTGCATGTGCAATTGTAGTCTGGTATAGCTTTAATGAGGAATAATAATATGATGTGAGCCAGGGGTCACCAATCTCATTCCTGGAGGTCCGGTGCACTGCAGGGTTTAGCTCCAACTTGCCTCAACACACCTGCCTGGGTGTTTCAAGTATACCTAGTAAGACCTTGATTAGCTAGTTCAGGTGTGTTTGATTAGCTCAAATCTGCAGGACACAGGACCTCCAGGAACAAGTTTGGTGACCCCTTGTATAAGCTAATAATATTGTAAATCATGTTCACTTTCTTACACTGACCATTTGTTTCGCTTCACAAGACCTCAGTGTGTCGTCAGGAGTCATGGCTATTGATTTGGCCCATTCACTGCCATTTATATGATCACCAATGACCACGGATTTAGCTCAATAATCTTCTTTAATGTTCTACTGAGGAAAATAATAAAGCAGCTATGGTTGGATGACCTGTGGGTGAGTAAATGAACAGGAGATTTTAATTTTTGGGTGAACTATCCCTTTAATGATGCATTAGAAAATGTTGAGCTTTGATTAATAAATGCTATAGTTCTTTATTAGTTCAAGTTGGCACTATCAATAAATAATTAAACCTTATTGTAATGTGTGACGAAACACTTGATTTATCTATAATATTTCAGGGCTTTGAAATATAGGCCACTATACCTCATCAACTCTCTTTATTTTTGTATTTGTTGTAATTCTCAGTTTTGGTCGTTTCTTTTGAAATGAGCAGTTCTGTCTAATGACCGCTTGTGTGTCCGGCGTCTGATTGACGCGATGAGAACAAAATGTAGATTATTTGCAGATTTACGAAGATGAACTAATGGATCTATTTTTGAACGGCGAACAATAAAAATGTTTGTTTGTCTTGATCCGTGTCATTTATTCTGGGGGATTTGCACACATATACATGAGTGCTGTTACTTCTAAACCATGGTTAAAGTCAAATAAATAATTCAATTAAAATATTTCTTACAGGTCACATAATTCATTACCTTTAAAACTGACTCATAATGTTTATTATTATTATTATTTTATTTAAACTGGATACAAATCTTTGAACTTAATCCTGAAAGAGAAGCTAAAATGTCTTTCGTGTCTCATCAACTGTTCCTCAGACATCACAAATGAAGACCCCTTTGCAGAGGAAGGAATCAATATTGGGCAACTATTTTCCACTGAGGAAATCTGCAAAGAGGTACACCATACGCACGCTTTATTATTAGACACAGGACACTCTATAAAATGACTTGATATGTGCCGTCAATGTACTTCATTTAGTAAAGTGGTGTTGCTTATAGGATTGCTTATAGGTAACAATGTAAATCTGAGGTACAACTTTTAGTGAATGATTACATCTGGGTAACACTTTAAGTAACAATTCATTTACTACTGGCTTATTACCTGTCTATTGTTGAGATGTTAGCTGTTTATTATGAAGTATGATCTTGTTTTATATCCCTAATCCTATTAATCAGCTAATTAGCAGTTATAATTGAGCTAAAAGTCTGTTTTTTGTAATTGTAATCTAATCCTGCAAATAGAAAACATATTAAAGGTACAGTGTGTAATTTTCGCCACTGGGGGGGGGGTATTCACAACAAACAAAGCTGTAGCTTGATGACGGAGTGTGGAATTGTTGGAGTTGTGGTAGCTACATACCTGCCAATATTTGTCGGTTGGCGATCGGATGGTGAGCAGAGCGACCTGGAGGGGTGCCAGGTCTGTCGGCAATCTGGGGGTGTTACACCCCATTTACAAGGGGCGTCAGCTTCAACGCACTGCATTGTGGATCCGCCGGCGCACACAGCAGCCGATTGCTGACTAATTTCATTGGCTGACGCTGCTATGACAATCACGTCAGCCCCAACTTCAGACACGCCCTCTGTTAAGTGTTGACGCTGAAACCCCATGTGAATGGGCTGTTACAGATTGTACCAATCACTTGAGGACTAGGGGAAGGAGTTGAAATTCCGGGAGTTTTCCGGGAGAAATGACAAACCGGGAGGTGGGTCTGAAATATGGGAGACTCCCGGGAAAAACGGGAGTGTTGGCAGGTATGGGTAGCTAAACTATTTTAAAGGCCAGCACACACCAAGCTGACGCCAAACAACTAGCAACATTGAAACCCTACTGTGTTTTTTAGCTCACGTCTGGTTCTGTCTGGACCAAAAAGCTGTGCATGAACGCACCAAACAGGCAGCAGATGACTGAAACAAGATTGTGTGTCCTGCACCTGCGCAAGAGGACAAGTCTTTCCGCTTTGTAGTGAGCAGTGTCTGTTTTCTTGTTCCTCAAAGAGAAGACCTGCACAGACAATTTGTAAACAACGCAGTGTTCAGTACCATTATGACAGTAATCGTCCCTCATCACAGAGGGATTCACTCCTGCAAATATGTCTGATAATCTAATAATCCATATCGTTAGCAAATATTTGAGAAAAGTAGCGAAATCACAGCCGGCCTCTTTGCGTTTCTTCTTGACTTCAATTGTTTACTTGCTACACCACTTCACTACGTCACACTGATTCATTGCTGAATGACCAATCACAGTGCTGAGCCTGACTGATGCTGACAAATGGACCGACCATCAGCTTGGTGTGTTACAGCTATAACACTTATTACCGTGGTACCCTGCAGCCCAGGACCGGTTACTCACTGAAGCTAAGCAGGGCTGAGCCTGGTCAGTACCTGGATGGGAGACCACATAGGAAAAACTAGGTTGTTGTTGTTGGAAGTGGTGTTAGAGAGGCCAGCAGGGGGCGCTCAACCTGCGGTCTGTGTGAGTCCTAATGCCCCAGTAAAAGTGAAGGGTACACTACACTGTCAGTGGGTGCCGTCTTTCGGATGAGACGTTAAACCATTTTTTTTTTTGAGCAGGTAAAATTAAAGGTACAGTTCATATGTATTAAAGGACAAATTGTATTACAAATAATAAATAAATATAAACATATTTATGAATTTTAATAGATTTTTTTTCTGGTGTTGTAAAGAAAAAAAATCTAATTATGTATGGAAAGCATCGTCAATGCACCGTGATGCACCGAGATATCGAATTGAACCGAATCGATGGCATGATAATCGTAACCGAACCGAACCGTGAGACCAGTGTAGGTTCACACCCCTAGTGTGCACGATCACATTGGAGCCCTTTATTTAGTCACAAGCCGTTAAACATTGACGGAAAACGCGAGCAAAAAGCGTCCCTGTGTGCACGGGCCTTAAGGCTGAAAGCTGGAAAGAGAAACAAGAGAAACGCTAAAGCAATTGCTGATGAGAGACGAGCGTGACACAGCACAGAAGCGAAGCTTTTATTTTTCACACTCCAGCACTTTCAGCTCTTGAGCTCATTATCATGTGGAGAAGAAGCAGATCTGCTTTTCCAGACTTCTTCTTCTGTTATAATGCTTCTCTGTACAGTCTAATAAAACACACAACATACTAAAGCGTCATTGTCATTTTCCTGTTATCTATAAAACCAAGACGGAAATCCAAACCGGTGCAAAGTGGCCAGTAAGTGTACGCTGAAAAAAATAATTCATTAAACTTACAATTTTTTTTAAGGTAAGTGGTTGCAAACTATTTATGTGGGTTAAATTGAAACAAACATTACAAAACAAACAAAAATTGTAAATCTAATGAATCATATTTTTCAGTGTATAATTACTGTGTTTTTATATTTTGGTACTATTTTTTCCAATCAGGCAGCTGATAGAAAACTCAAATGAAGAGCCTGAGGATTCAGACGCCTGTCTAACAGATTCACGTCCAAAAAGACTCTCTATATCTGAACAGAGAGAAGACGCAGAGAAATCCACGGTACTTACTGCTGAAGGCTAAATTATTAGCCCTCTTCACGTTTATTTTTTCACATTATTTGTTTCTAAGTGCTGCTTAATAGAGAAGGTTTTTTCCCCAACACATTTTTAAACATAATAAGTTTAATAACACACTTATTTTGCCATGATGGCAGTACATAGTATTTTACTAGTTATTTTGCAAGTGCAATTTACTAGATATTTTTCTAGATAGTAGTATTCAGCTTAAAGTGCAATTCAAAAGGCTTAAATAGGTTATAACAGTGGTTTGTTCTGTAGACAATAAAAAATGGCTTAAGAGAGCTAATAATATTGAGCTTAAAATGGCTTTAAAAAAATAGGAACTGCTTTTATTCTAGCCGAAATAAAACAAATCAGACTTTCTCCAGAAGAAAAAATATTATAAGAAATACTGTGAAAAATTCCTTGCTCTGTTAAACATCATTTGAGAAATATTTGAAAAAGAACCAAAATTCTGACTTCAACTATATAATTTTAACATAGTTTTTTCTATGCTTTAATCCAGCCAAAGTAAAAGAAACAATATTGTAGAAAATACTATGAAAATAATCCTTGCTGTTAAACTTCTCTTGTAAAATGAGAGTTCAAATTTCACAAGAGGGCGAATAATTTTGTCGTAAACTCAATTTGTCTGTATGTTTTTTCCATTCAAAACTGCTTATTTCTGCGGGGCTGGGTGTGTTTTGTTTATTAATCATTGCTCTTAATCAAATATTTACCTCCTTGATGTATCGTTTGACTTGCCGGGAAAAACTTTCTCTGTTCTTCCTCCTGTAGAGCGTGGTTTGTGATCCGCAGCGTGTGTTCAAGGTGGTGTTTTTGGGAAACTCCGCGGTGGGAAAGAGCTCCTTCATCCATCAATACTGTAGCGGTCACTTCCCCAATAACCTAGCCTCCACTGTGGGTGAGATGATAAAGTCAGGGCTTATTGCAGTTGAAGTCAGAATTATTAGCCGTCCTGTATATTTCTGTTTAACGGAAAGATGTTTTTTTTTTCCAGCACATAAAAACATAATAGTTTTAATAACTCATTTCTAATAAACGTTTTCTTTTATCTTTGCCATGTTGACAGCACATAATATTTGACTAGATACTCTTCAAGATACTAGTATTCAGCTTAAAGTGACATTTAAAGGCTTAGCTAGGTAATTATTAAGGTAATTAGGCAAGTCATTGAATAGCAGTGGTTTGTTCTGTAGACAATCCCAAAAAAGTTGCATAAGGGGGCTAATAATATTGACCTTAAAATGGTTTTAAAAAATTAAAAACTGCTTTTATTCTAGCTGAAATAAAACAAATAAGACTTTCTCCAGAAGAAAAAATATTATAGGAAATACTGTCAGAAATTTCTTGTTCTGTTAAACATCATTTGGGAAATATCTGAAAATCAAATTCAGAGGAGGGCGAATAATTTTGACTTCAACTGTATCTATCTTAGACATCATGTTTGTGCAAAGGTTATTATGCTTTAATTTTGATACTGTTTTACAATTTCAGTTTAGTTTTAGTTAGTTTAATTAGTGGTTTTGTTAGTTTTACTTTAGTTTTTATTTTGTAAACACATTTCTATTTAGTTTTTAGATATTTAGTTTCAGTTTTAGTAATTCTAGTTCATCAGAGTTAACAGAACACGTCCAGTGTCTTCAAAAAAGCTAACTTTAATGTTTGCAGAGTTTACATAAACTCTTGTGCAAACCTTTTAGTAGTAAAAATTAAATATTAGATTAGACACTCAATGTAAATCCGCACAAATGCAACGAATACAAGTAAAAATGATGAAGAATTAAGACTAACCTCTTCATATTTAAGATCACATATGTAGTTAAACATGCCTAGTTTACATTTTTTGTATTTCTGTAAAATACATTTGTCTGTTTTGTACAAAGTTTGGCTGAAAAATAAGCATTTACTGGTGTTTCTTTAAATGACAAATCCACAAAATGAGTGCTTATTTATTCTGTAAAACAATTATTTCTTTTTGCTAATTATGATTTATTTCAGTTCGTTTTTCAGTGACGGTTGTTAGCTTCAGTTACTTTTATTTTTTCATTTATTGTACATTTTTTACATTTAATTTCAGGTTAAAGAAAGCAATTTTTGACCATTAGTTTTAGCCTGTAGATTTTTGTTTACTAAAATAGCATTTGTCTGTGCTGACGCGGGATGGGATGTTTGATTGACAGGAATGGATTTTCAGGTCAGGAGTGTAATGATGGACTCCACCTCTGTGGCTCTGCAGCTGTGGGACACCGCGGGACAGGAGAGGTCAGATGGCCCCAAAAAATAGTTTTATTGAACCAATAAAATGATTTAAAAACAGCCTATGATGACAAAAATAACTTTAAATCACAGTTCACCCAGAAACGAAAACTTACCGACTCTCAAGTTGATCCAAACTTGAGTTTTGTTTTTCAGAGAAGAAAATACGTTGAAGAAAATTTGCAAGCGGTTGCCATTGACATCTACAGCAGAAAAAAATACTATGGAAGGCAATGGGTGCTGGTTTCCAACATTTTTCAAAATATCTTCTCTTGTGTTTATCAAAAGAAAAGAAAAACTCAAACAGGCTGTCTTTCGGATGAGACGTTAAACCGAGGTCCTGACTCTCTGTGGTCATTAAAAATCCCAAGATGTCCTTCAAAAAAAAGAGCAGGGGTTTAACCCTGGCATCCTGGCCAAATCTGCCCATTGGCCTCTGTTTATCATGGCCTCCTAACCATCCCCATTTTATAATTGGCTTCATCACTCTGTCTCCTCTCCACCAATCAGCTGGTGTGTGGTGTGCGGTCTGGTGCAAAATGGCTGCCGTCGAGTCATCCAGGTGGATGCTGCACACTGGTGGTGGATAAGGAGATTCCCCCCAATGTGTAAAGTGCTTTGAGTGCCCAGAAAAGGGCTATATAAATGTAAAGAATTATTATTATTATTATTATTATTATTATTATTATTATTATTATTATTTTAAAATGCTTATTCGTCAACCCAGGCTCATTATGGATTGGTACCCCTGCATACATTTTTGAAGAGCACAAAATACATCCCAGGAGGTGTTTTTATTTTTATTTTTTGCAGTTTTTGTTTTCGCGAATCCACCAGAGGCCGCTTTGTACACTTTTTCAGATCTCAGATTTCTCTCGTGAGTACCATTCATGCCTGCTGTTTTCGCGTAAATCCACCAGAGGCCGCTGTCAACTGACTTACTGAGTGATCGATAACCCCACCCACCCCCTTCCCTAAACACAACCGACAGTGTTTTCAAAAGCATCGATTGACCAGCGCCCACCCGCTTCCCTAAACCCAAATGACAGAGTTTTCAAAAGCAATCCAGCAAAAGAAAAGGCCTCACGGCAGCCTGATTTTTACCACGTTTTCAGACTTCACCATGTTCTCACCCTGCTATTTACTTGTTTATTGGATTTTTTTGCTTTCTGGAACCGTTCTTCGCTAGACTCGAACCCTGTCGTTGCAGTCAACTCCTCTCTGCATCTCAAGTGCGTCGATGTATGCAGTGAGCCACTGGACAAACTGGTTATAGAGGAAAAGCCGTCCACAAGGAGGTAAGTAGTCAGTTGGTAACATTAAAAGGAACAGAAGCCGTTAGTGGTGTCATACCGCCAGTAACATTCGTTTTAAAGATGAAGCCATATGTACCTCTGGCTACATAATTTATGCTCTCCAGAAATGTATACGGGGGTACATAATCACAATGAGCCTGTGTTGTTATTTGTTGAACCTCAGATCATGGTTGCCAAGTCTATGTTTTTCCTACTTAATTGGGTTACTTTTACAGTACATTTACGTCACTAAAAACAGGATATTTTAACGTGTTTTAGTTAACATGACAACATATTTCAGGTCCCATCCTACATTTTCTCTCGTTAAAAAGGCCATTTCACTCACAGTCGAAGCCAAATTTGTTCAGCTTTCCTGTGAAATTGTAATTATTTTTCAAATATTTCCCATGTGATGTTTTTTTTTTTCACAATTATTTCCATGAATAGTTTTCTTCAGGAGAAAAACTTATTTTTTATAGTTTAGCTGTGATAAAAATCCGCTTTTATATTTTTAATAATATTTTTTTAAGTCAATATTATTAGACCCTTAATATTTTACACTTAAAAAATTACATTGTGTACTATCGTCGTTGAAAAATGTTGAGAAAAACGCTGGACTGTCGCATCACAATCGAAGATTGCTGGTTTGAGTCCCAGCTGGGTCAGTTGGCATTTCTGTGTGGAGTTTGCATGTTCTCCCCATGTTGGCGTAGGTTTCCTCCGGGTGCTCCAGTTTCCCCCACAGTCCAAACTAGGGATGCGTACTGAAACTCTGTACTTTATCTGTATCGGTGCTAAATTATAAAAGAGCGAAGTAACGATAAGCTCTTACATTAACAGTTCTGCTATCGCTACTGGAGAATTATTGCTGAATAAACATTACTTACAGTTGCTTATTTTAACTGACCAACCATTAGTAATTTGCGAAATTTGATATTCATCTGGACAGTTGGCAATCTCACATGAGAAATGCTCGTGTTTCCGGCGAGGGCGTCAAGTATAAAAGCCTTCACAGTTCTCAGCTGTGCGCACGCATTCAGCGGAGGTTCACGCTAAGCGCACACACATAGCTTGCGACACAGACTCGCGCGCGCGCACACACAGCTCAAGCTTACGGAGTGAACCAAACGGGTTGTATTTCCTGAGTGGACAGCGACAATGACAAAGTTGTTTTCTTGTATAAGAGGAAACGCAAGCAATCTGACTAAGTGAAAGTATCTTTCAAAAGTGCATTAACTACAATGAAAAGTAATGAAATGTTTTTAACGAGTAGCTACTAACAGTAACGTTACATCATCCACATCGTTATGCCAGCAGTCAATCACCTAAATTAGTATAATATTAATAGTTAAATAAACACACACATTCGGTTACAATGAAAATTAGGTAGCCTAAATAAATCTTAAACATTAAAAAAGCTTTTATATCAGCTGTTTTTACAAATATAGCCTATGAATAGCCTAATAATAAACTATGCTTATTAAGAAATTATAAAAACAGCTTATTTTTACATTGCTCCAAAACTGTATTAAAACTACAGTTAACTCATTAATGTGAATGTGTTAATGAAAAAGCATAAACATTATCTCATACTGCATTTTACAGCTCAAAGAGGGTATTTTTAACTGCAGGGAGCACAATAGACCAAGAAAGGTCCCGACTTTTGTAAGAAAAGTCAAACATGTTGATTTTTCTCCAGAAAAATGGTTAAAAACTGAGAGTAATTTTTCTTCAAACCATTGTACATTCTTTTACAGGAAAAAAAAATATTTATTTGTTTTACAATTATTGGTTTCGTTTTATTTTACAGTAAAAATGTAATAATAAAACCAAGTGTTAATTCTGTTCAATTTGTCTGTTTTTTAATTTTTTATGAAAAAAATATACAAAGTACCGATGAGAGAACCGTTAAAGTACTAAACAGATAAAAGTAGTAATACCGTTAAACCTTAACGATACATAACAGTTCATTCCGCTGTGGCGACCACTGATGAATAAAGGGACAAAGCCGAAGAAAAATGAATGTATGTTGAGAAAAAAATGATCACATGGGAAATATTCTGAAAAAAATTATGAATTTTAAAGACAATCTCATAGTGTGTACATAATACTAGTACTGCAAATCATTATATAGTATATGATTGTACTATATAGTGATTTTCATGCTATAACTGTATTTTAGATATATATCACTGGTTATTGGATGAGTTTTCTTACACACACCTGGCAACCCGAACAACCATTGAAGAGCCTATTTTAAACTAAATAAAGTGTATAATTAAATGATAATGACCTGTCGTCCAATCAGGTTCCACAGCCTCACGCAGCAGTATTTCCGCAAAGCAGATGGAATCATCGCTATGTATGATGTCACTCAAGAATCATCCTTCACGGCTGTCCGTCATTGGCTGGATCAAGTGCAGGTGAAAAGACCTGAGGTCTAGATTGGGGACCTGACAATAGAAACACCTTTAGTATTCAAAAGTGAAAGAAAATTGTAACACTGTCAAACTAAAAATTTATCGGGGGTCGCCACAGCGGAATGAATCGCCAACTATTCCAGCATATGTTTTACACAGCGGATGTTTACTTCCAGCAGCAACCCAGTACTGAGAAACACCCATACTCACTCATTCACACACACACTCATACACTACGGTCAATTTAGTTCATCAATTCACCTATAGCGCATGTGTTTGGACTTGTTGGGGAAATCAAAGCAGCCGGAGGAAACCCACGCCAACACAGGGAGAACATGCAAACTCCACACAGAAACGCCAACTGACCCAGGCAGGGCTCGAACCAGCGACCTTCTTGCTGTGAGGCGACAGCACTAACCACTGAACCACTGTATCGCCCCCGTAATGTGATTTACTGATTTTTAAATGGATTTGTTTGAAATGATATTATAAAGTACTGGGGTTGGTTTTGTAACGCAGCACAGCCTCATTTGCATGCTGAATGTGTGCTTACGCTGATTTGCATACCGGTCAGTGAGTGGCTGTGATTGTGAAATTAGAAAGCGACTGTGTTTAGTGTGCGCTGTAATCTGTTTGTGTTTGTGCCTGTGATTGGTTTATGGGATTAGATAGTATTATTCTGTGTGTGTGTGTGTGTGTGTGTGTGTGTGTGTGTGTGTGTG
>CAIGQZ010035066.1:7199924-7213489 GCA_903798205.1 Danio tinwini
TTTTTGACTTAATATTTTAGTAACTGTATGTGATTTTGTCAGTTTGTTTTTTGGATACTTTGGGTTTTTCTGTTTTTTTTACCACTGTTACATTACTTCAAATTAAACTAGAAATGAAAAATAGCTCAAATATTTACACAAAAGGCTAAACAAATTTATAGAATAAAAATTCAAATTTACTTTTTAAGTTTTTTATTTAGATCCTTTTTGTGAACAAAAGGGTAAAATATTTTTTTCTGTGGAGAAGATCATGATGTTCAGGCAATCTGAAACAACAGTAGTTATGTATTTATATTTATTAATAATTTTAATGGTCTTAATTTTTGACTAAATATTTTAGCAACCATATGTTTCCTTTTTAAACATTTGCAGTTTTTTTTTAAACCACTGTTATACAGGCAATCTGAAACATTACAGTAGTTATTTATTTATATGTATGAATATTATTTATTAATAACTTAAATGTACTTAATTTTTGACTTGCTTAATATTTTAGCAACTGTCTGCGTATGATTCATTTATAAACATTTACAGTTTTTTAACCACTGTTACATCAAATTAAACTAAAAATGAAAAATAGCTGAAATATTTATGCAAAACGCAAAAAAAAAAGTCAAATTTACTCAGTATTTTAGGTCGTTGCCTTGAACCGGGCCAAAGCACGCTTGTCCCCCCTCCCGTCTCCCCCGACGGCTCGCACTCACATTACATTCGGGCATGGGCGCGCTTACGTCATCGATGATGTGCTGTTCAGTAAGCGCTCTCTCTCAGCACAGTGGAGATTTCTTTAGTTATATCGTTTAAGTGGTTTGATATGCAGTGACATGCAGTCTAATATTTCCCCGAACAGATCAGCAACTTTTGACGCTCATAAACAATCATGAAGTCCTCGTGCTGCAGGTATTAGGTTTACTGAAGGCGCAGCTGTCGTGCAGTGAGGGGTTTGCGTCTTTAATAATCTACGACAGTTTGCGTTCATTGAACAGTACGAATGATTCATTAATCCATATGAAACAGTCCCTTAAAAGTCACGTCTCGCTTTCAGTTTTGGGCTCACTGTACTTTCAGTTTGCACTCACACTGCAAGCGTACCACACCTGAGCCCAAGTGAACCGCGCTCAGGCCCACCTCTTCCAACCGGGCCAGGGCCACCCATGTGAACCACGCCTGAGCCCGATTCAGAGCACTCACACTTCTCAAACAATCCGGAAAACGGGCCTGGGCATGGTTCGGATAGCATAGTGTGAGTACGCCCTTATGTAGACCCTTGTGAAAGTGAAAAATAACAATCCTACTGCTTAAAGTGTTTATTTTATTTGCCTTTTTAGATTTTTCTATCTAACATATATACACATTTCAAACAGACAACTTGCTGTGTAAAATATTTCTCAAGTGTTGTTTAAGGAAACAATGACATTTTTCAAAGTATTTCCTATAATCTTGTTTTCTTCTGGAGAAAGTCTTGATTCTTTTAGTTTAGCTGGAAAAAAGTTTTTACATTTGTAAAAATTATTTTTAAGGTCAAAATTGTTAGAAAGTTAATATATATTCGATTGACTACAGAATAAACCACTGTTATCCAAACGACTTGCCTAATTAAAGGGGAAATGAAGCACTCAGTCAAGTTTGCATTATTTTGTACATTAGATTCCACTTTAATGAAAATATATTAAACAAACTTGATTAATGTAACCATTTAGCAGAAAACGCCATGTTTAACTATAGATTTTAGACCTAGGGCGCCGCCATCTTCGAATATCCCTGTGTCTGACGTCACAGGGTTAGTTCCGTTCCTTCAGCTGAACAGATACACTGGAAGTAAAAGACTGTAAAGCCTAATTTAACCCAATACGTGAAGTTGTGGACGTGGAGCTGCTGCAAATACAAGCATCAGATGCGTGTCTAATATAAAAGTATATATATATTTATTCATTTTTTCTTTTGTCCCCTTTTAATTACCGATCATTTGATGCGCTTTGCTCCACTCTCTGTATTACGCTGCCTGACAGCCTGTATGGGTTTCATGGGTTTACGGACTGAACACAGAGAATGGACACCCTAATTAACCCAATGCGCAAAGTTGTGGACGTGCATCACAGAGCTGGTGCAAATACAACAAACACAAGCATTTAAGTGTCTTGAGTGGTGTATTTTTCTTTTGTTAATACCTTTTGTTTGATGCGCAGTGGTCTACACTTTCACACTGCTCCAGCGCTGCCTGACGAGGGGATTTACATTCAGACTAATGCATTGATTAAAATCATACCTGACTTCACGCTTTACTAAGTCACGTCTGTGTGGATTATGTCAAGACATATTCCCTTTTCAAGTCGATCGACTCGATCTCTCAACATGTATAAAAGATAAAACCCTGCCATAAGAAACACCAAAAAAGAAAAGAGGCAGCTGTAGTAGTGAAAAGTGAAAGTACCAGCCCCCATTAGGGCAGGTACTTTTACTTTTCACTACCACAGCTGCTCACCTCTGCTCGTGTTCAAACCAAACTAAGATCAGCGAGGTGAAGGTTTTTACGCCCTTCATACATGTTAAGAGATCGAGTTGATCAACTTGAAAATGGAATACGACTTGACAATCCTCACAGACGTGACTTAGTAAATCGTGAAGTCATGTCTCATTTTAATTGTTGCATTAGTCTGAATGTAAATCCCCTCATCAGGCAGCGCTGGAGCAGTGTGAGAGAGTGGATCAAAGTGCATCAAATGATCTGTAATTAAAAGGGGGAATAGAAAATAAATAATAGAATAAATATATATACTTTTATATTAGACACACATTTGACACTTGTATTTGCAGCAGCTCCACATCCACAACTTCACTTATTGGGTTAAAGTAGGCTTTCCAGTCTTCGTGTTCACTCCTTCCACTGTATCTGTTCAGCTGAAGGAACGGAACCAACCCTGTGACGTCAGACACAGCGACATTCCAAGACAAGCGGAGCCATAGGTCTAAAATCTATAGTAAAACATGCCATTTTCTGCTAAGTAGTTACATTAACCGAGTTTGTTTAATATATTTTCATTAAAGTGGAATCCAATGTAAAAAAATAATGTAAACTTGACTGAGTGCTTCATTTCCCCTTTAACCCAACTTGCCTAGTTAACCTAATTAAGCCTTTAGATGTCACTTTAAGCTGAATAATAGTGTCTTCATTCACACCTGTTCCTCTCTCCACTACAGCCTTGAAGAACAGATCCGTCTCGGACACCAGGCCGACCTTCAGCACATGCTGCACGAAACTCAGCTCCTGTAAAACAAGAGCCAAACAGCAACATTGAATCACACTAAAAACAACAAACACAAACTACATTTGCAGTCAATGTGAGATGTTAAGAAACCTGACAGAAAAAAGTGCTTACAGTGAACTCCTGGTGGCTCATCATGGTCCAGCGTGTGAGACCTGAAACCACTTTAGCGGGAAACAGATGCTGACACTCGCTGGAGACTGGCACGATACTGTGCTCTGAGACACAAGAAACACACTGAATCATTAAACAAACAAACCAGATCACAATATCAAATATTCAAAGCTACATTTTTTTGTATTTTCTGACTTTAAAGGTCTCGTGAAGTAATATTCGGTGTTAGATGTAATTTAAACTGAAACATGAAGAGTGGGCGGGGCATAGAGTAGCCCCTCCCTTTAAAAAAAACACAGCCAATAGTGTTTTATGTTTATCACAGCTCTGCCAGTGAGAGTGGTTGAGCTCAGCCGCATCAAATAAGAAGCATTATGAAGGGGCGGGGCATTTCAGACACTAGAGAGCATTTGATTGGTCAGAAGATTTGATGAGAAACTGAAGTATGAAGTGACGTCAAAAAAATCGTTGATCCATTTAGGCGGAAGTGACAAAATGGAAACTTTATATCTTCAAAATGTGAATTTGGTAAAACTAGCATACTGATACGAACATCTAAATAACTTCATTTTAATTCCATGAGACCTTTAAGAGTGTGGGATATTGTCAAAAAAATAGTGATGCAATATTTTGCAGAATGTGTCCTGGATAAATATATATGACACATATATGACATCTGACTTAGACTCAACTTTATTATCCCATTTGGGAAACTAAAATTGCAGCAAGGTGCCGTAACACAGGGGAAGTTCCATGTACACATAAAAAAGTGGGTGGGGCATAGAGTAGCTCCTCCCCTTTTTAAAAAACAGCCAATAGTGTTTTGTGTTTCAGTGGTTGAGCTCAAGCGCATCAAATGAGAAGCATTATGAAGGGGGCGGGGCATTTCAGACACTAGAGGGCGTTTGATTAGTCAGAAGATTTGATGAGAAACTGAAGTATGAAGTGACGTCAAAAAAATCGTTGATCCATTTAGGCGGAGATGACAAAATGCAAACTTTATATCTTCAAAATGTGAATTTGGTAAAACTAGCATACTGATACGAACATCTAAATAACTTCATTTTAATTCCACGAGACCTTTAAGAGTGTGGGATATTGTAAAAAAAATTGTGATACAATATTTTGCAGAATGTGTCCTGGATAAATATATATGACACATATATGACAACATCAGACTCAACTTTATTATCCCATTTGGGAAACTAAAATTGCAGCAAGGTGCCGTAACACAGAGTAAGTTCCATGTACACAAAAAAATAAAATAAAAATAATAATATTATATATATATATATATATATATATATATATATATATCACACAACATAGAATACATCATTTTGTAAGTGCACCCTCCCCTCATTTAATGACCCAATGGCCACCATTATAAAATAATTTCTAGTTCTATTTGTCCTGCAAATAGGAACTATAAAACGTCATCCAGATGTCAGCAGCTGAAACATAGGGTACAATGGGTGATACGGGGTACATAGGATACCCTGAGCTCTCTTTAAAACACAATTATGCTAAATTACCATTGAACCAGTTTGGTTAAGACCGATGATCTTGCCCGTCACCTTCACCAGGCTACTCAACCTGTTCTTGTTAGACACACTTAGATTACCGTATCAAGCTACAATGCAGAAAGATAAAACGGATTCATATGACATATGACAGTCGGTGGCAAGCGCCTGCCTTAATGAGTGATTCATTGAATCATTCATCTTAACGATTTGTTCAAAAGAGCCGATTACTTAAGCAGCAAAGCAAGTGACTCTCTTATTGAGTGATTCATTAAATCATTCAAATGATTTGTTCAAAATAACAAGATTAATTTCAAAACAAAGTCACTCTTAAGAAGTGATTCAGTGATTTGATTCTTTTAGAAATAAAGCAAGTGGCTGTCAATAAAAAAATTATGCGATTCGTTCCAAAATAAACTAATTCAAAAAGAAAACAGCACATTGATGCCCACAAGTAATAAATTGTGCTACTTTTATAATAAATAGTAGTCTAATAAAATGCTACTATTTACAATAATGATAAACAAACAATAAATTAATCTGCTATTGAACTGAGAAACAAACAAAGCCTGATCAGAATGTTCTTTAATGAATCGGTTTGAAATAATCAACTTACACTCGCATTGTGTGCAAATGAAATTAGACGTTTTGAATGAATCACTTTAATGAATGATCCAATGAGTCACTCAATCAAACAGGGACTTGTCGCCACCTACTGGTGTTTAAGTGTCATGTTATAAAATGCATGACAGGCCAGAAATGGTCAATGAACCAACAGATTATCTTCAAAATTCCCTAAAATATATCAAATTGAATTGTTGTCAATATAGCACAGCCCTATTTGTTTTGCACTGTATACTCAGGACTAATACCACAGTAAAAACATGTCGGTTTTTACCCAGCGAGCTGAACTGTTTGTGCAGGGCGAGACGAGACTGTAATCTTCCTCGCAGCAGTTTCATGCTCTTCTCCATATGACTGGCACTCAGAGCACTCCCCAACAGCTCCGACTGAAACAAACACTCATTACTTTACAACACTGAGCTCAGTCATGGGAAAAAAAAACACTCGTTACAGACAATACTGATATGGCTGGTGTGTTATTGTGCATTTCAGATTCAAAATGAACAGGTTAACAAAAAAACTATTGATAAATATAATACAAAATGAGTAATTCAAAGTAATTTAAACATTTATAAAGCAACACACACATACACACCTGCGCAGCATCAGATGAGAACTGCAGACCGCTCAGTTTCTGCACCCAAACATACGGATGTCCGAGATCTGACACGTAATCAGCAAATGTAGTGATTCTGCAGAGAAATGACACTTATTTTTCATTGTGAAGTCAAACTGATATGGAATAAACAAAAAAATAATTATTCATACACTATTAAATGTATGCATGTATTAATATATACATAAATTATTTTTATTTATTTATTTTTGTAGATATATTATAGAAAATGTAGAATTGTCCCAGTTATAGTATTTTTCAAAATTAATTAAATTATACAATATATTGCATAAATGTCATATAAGAAGTGAATGCTGTTTTCCTGGAAGACTCACTCAAATATAATAATAATAATAATAATAATATAAAATAGATTTTTTTATACAAACATCTAATAATAAGAAAAAACTATATAAAATCTCATAATAATAATACAAAAATTATATATTTGTAACAAATATTAACAAACATCTTTATATTAATAATATTATAACATTTAATAATAATAATAATAATAATACAAAAATTATATATTTTTATTTAATATTTTTACAAACAATTAATAAATAATATAAAAACTCATAATACAAAAATTATATAATTTTATTACTTTTTTCACAAACATCTAATAATAATAATAATATAAAATCTCATAATAATACTAAAAAATTTCAATATTTTGATTTAATATAATAATACTAATAATAATAATATAAAAACTCATAATAATAAAAAATCAATATTTGATTTAATATTCTAATAATAATAATAATAATAATATAAAAACTCATAATAATAATAAAAAATTTCAATATTTGATTTAATTTTCTTCTAATAATAATAATAATAATAATAATAATAATAATACATCTTAATAATAAAAAAAACCTCTATTGATTAAATCTCTGATATTTAAACCACTGCATAAATGCCATATCAGAAGCGAGTGCCATTTTCATTGCAAAAGTCACAGTAGTACAGCAATAATAGTAATATTTTAAACAAATAAATAAAATATTTAAATAAATAGAATAAAATATTTGCTTAAAAACTAATAAAACTGAATAAAAAGACAGCAGAAAGTAATTAAATGTAAATTAAAGTAATTCATACAACAAATATGGCAACAACAAAAAAAAATTACATAAATGCTTTTAGTTTTACATCTGAAAGCAAATCCAGGAAAATATATGCATCCACCCTATATGTACTTGCTTTTTTCAGCAACACTGATATCAATACAAAGTGCAGACGCACCCGACTTTATCAAACTGGTAGCGGTTTGCAGGGTTTGGCGTCTCGTTGCCATGATCAGACGCATAAAGACAGTTCAGCAAACTCTCAGAGTTCAACAGCTCCCTGTGACAGACACACAAATACATTAAAAAAACATCCACTACATTATCTATGTATATTTCTGACCTGCGGTGTCGTACTGACCCTGCGCTGATGGCTCCTGACAGATCCACAGACGTAGAAACTTTAGTCTTCACAGTCAGAATGTTGAGATTCATGAGATAATAGAAATACAGATGCAGGATGCTGCCGTCTAAAGATGGATAAAATTAAGGTATAACATGATCATATTAAATGAATAGAAGGACTTCATATTCAGCAAGGATGCTTTAAATTAATCAAAAATGACAAGAAATTTCAACTCAAAGAATAATTGAAATTGTAATATAGCTCCCACGTTAATCTTAAAGGGACAGTACACTAAATCTAAGGCTGCATTTACACTGCACGGTTCAAGTGGCTCAATTCCGATTTTTTTCCCATGTGGCACAGATCGGATATGGTTCATGTATGGTTCATATGGTTCCGATTTACTCAAATCAGATTTTACTCAAATCATATGTGGAAATTTATCTGATATGAATCGGATCTGTGCCCTCGTTTCTGCAGTGTAAGCCAGTAGATCGGATTTTCACCTGTCAATGCGAGTCGCGCATCACTACAAACCATAGCGAATGACGTCAAGTCTGACACTTTCATTTCAGAACAGACTTCAGCAAAGTCCCAAACCTTAAATCTCATACACGAGGACTAAAAAAGCTTTTATATTATCATGTAGCACAAGTATTAAGGCATGTTAACGAGAAAAAGAGAGATCAACATCCGCCACGTAACCAATATAAACTAATATAAAACTGTTGCACACATCACAAGCAGAAATCACGCCATGGACATGACATTATGATGCTTACTGGTTAAAAAAGGCCTAGATTAAAAGAAGATGGCCAAATGAGAACTTTTCTGTCATAAACGTCAGTAAAACAACTAGTCAAAAAGAATAAAAAAATAAAACCCTGCGCTGCGAACAGATTAAATACAGGAACAGAGAAAAGGGCGCTCTTTTATTATTAGCTCCCTCTTTTTTCCCAGGATGAATTGCCATCCTGCGGCGCGAATGAAGCAGCGCGAGCTGAGCGTTTTGCGCCTTTAATGTGGGAATCGCTTGAGTTGGAAAACCTGATCTTTAGCACACACTCACACCGCATTAACCAATCAGAAGCTTGCTTAGGGGCGTGATTATGACGGAATGCCTCAGTCAGAAGCATCACTGAAAGCTTCCATCATCCAGGTACAGTTTCTAAAGGAGTTGATAAACTCACAGAGCTGGGTGCACCTCTGAAAGAATCTAGTGGACAAATCTATGTTTATCAGCCTTTCTAAAGCACATAAAGCACAGCTATTCTCTCAATAAAATCCATGGTAACCATTTAGCAACAAAACTAGAGCACCAGGCAGACAGAAGCCCCTCTCATGATGCAAATCTGCATCTATTTTGAAGTGAGTTTGCCGTGCGAATGAAGCAAATTCAATGCACGAATGAAGTGAGAAAACTCTGAAGGATTTGGATTTCTACCGTCTAGTTTGTCTAAGCATGAATCAACTTTTATTCTTTTTTTTCTCATCATCCTGTTTCTCATTATGTTTGTTAAATATAATTATTTGATTATTTGAATTTGAGTTTTTAACGTTGAAATGATTTCAACTAATGAATAAGTTAAACACACTGCTTTATGTAAGAATGTTCAGTGCATTGCCTGTCTCTTTGAAACTATTTTCAGGAGCCACCAAACTAAATCAGAGGTCACGGAGACCTTGAGTGGAAATGAAGGGCTGAGGACTGGAAACAACTTCTATTGTTTCTATTGTTATTTCTATAAGTTAATATTATCTAAAATGTCTTAAGCAATTTTGCTATTTTTGCGGTTAATTCTTTAAAAGTGATTTTACTTTTTATTCAAGATAGACTTGGTGTAGTGAGAATTTAACTGTCTGAATGTAGATTATACCAGTTTTTTGATAAAGACGGCTGAGAAGTACGCTGAGCCTTCAGTAAGAAACAGATTGTACTTTAAGTGTGTGTGCTCTATTTTGATTGTAGATAATTTTAACAGGTCTGGAGTCAGCTCTAAACAGTCTAGTGCAGGGGATGCTCAACCCTATTCCTGGCGATCGACCTTCCTGCAGTTTTCAGTTGCAGCCCTTATCAAACACACCTGCCTGTAATTATCAAGTGCTCCTCACGTTCTAAATAATTGGTTCAGGTGTGTTTGATCAGGGTTGGATCCGAAATCAGCTGGAAGGTCGATCGGCAGGTACAGGGTTGAGCACCCCTGGTCTAGTGGATGTCTGACGTTTATGCTTAAGATCTTGTTCAGAATTGTACGCACCCACGTGGAAATTTTCTAAGTCTATCTGTGTTTTAACCAATCAGGTTAGAACACCTACATGTATGATGCAGATAATGACGTTTAGTGAGAGTATAATTGTTTGTGTTGATTTGTGACTGTAAGCAGAGCGGCCTAGGAACTCATTGCGAGTGTTGAAGCTGGCTTCTGCTGATGAAACTGCAAACTATCTTCAGTGACTCCGGCTTTTCTTCATCTGACAGACTGCTCATTCTTTGGGTTAAAACTGTAAATCACCCCAACAACTCAAAATGTTCACGTGTCTATTTATGCAGGATTTATTAGTGTATGGTGTGAACTTCCAGTGCTGAGAAACCCAGAAATGTGAAAAGGCTCAATTGTTGTGTGTTTTTTTTTTTTCTGTCACCTTTACACTTGAGGTCGATGCCAAGCGAGAGCGGGTGGCGTCTCAGCATCTCCTTCCTCTTGTCATCCAGCTGAACTCCTACCGTCGCCCGCCGGCGCTTCTGCACAGACGGAGTAAAAATGACAACATTAGCACACATTAGCCAGAAGATAATAAACATGAAGGACGTAAAAACACAGCCTGACCGTGTTCTGTTGCTCCTCTTCCGCATCAGAATCACTTTCATCATCTGAAACAGAAACAGATGCAAGATAGAGGACTTAACTGAACATCACACACGTTTATTAAACAGAGTGAACACACACACACACACGTACCTTGTGAGTCTTCAGGTGGTCTGGAAAGAGCTTTAGCTTCATCCACGTCTCCACGGATGCTCACAGTCAGATTTTTGTCTAGATTGATACAGACACATTGAGAGAATCAAGCAATTTTTTAAGCAGGTTTCATCATGTTGCCAGCATATTTCTAGCAGGTTTTTGCACATCACTAGCATGTTTCTAACATTTAGAGGATATAAATGTTATTAGGTTTCTACATGTTGCATTTTTCAACATGCTGCAATGAAGAAGTGAGTCTCACCACAGGCCTGTCCGTAAGCACCAGCCTGGACAAACAGCACATACAGAGGGGGCGGCAGGTGACGAGCCACTTCTGCCTGCTTCTGCATGTGCTCAAACGGCATCGACAAATACTCCTGCACTGGGAGAGACGCCTGCAACACACAGAGACACGTCAGTCAGTGTAGGGAAGTCATAGGGAAGTGTCTTATGCTCACCAAGGCTGTATTTCATCAGAAATTATTTTAAAATATGAATTATCTTTGCAGTGCAGTTACCACTTCTTACATTTTAAAGGAACACTACAATTTTTGGAACTTGACTTATTTTACAATTACCCTAGAGTTAAACAGCCCCTATTATACATTAAAAAAGGTCATATTTTGGTTGTAAGGGTCTCCAACAACAGGCTGATATACATGCAAGGACAAAAAACACTTTCATGGTCTTATAATATGCATTTATTTTTAGCTAATAATCCCAGCGACTCCCATATAAATCGTTCAGCGATTCATTTGTTCCCAAACCCCTCCTTAGCGCTGATTGGTCCGATGACAACCTGACCTGTTGCGAGTGGTCGACAGCGTTCAGCACGAGACAGAGTGAAATGCCGACCGCAGTGGCCGCCCAAAACATGCTTCATAGTAGTTACTAACATCATAGTACACAGTACCCGGTTCTCAACAGTGCTATCAGGGCCGGCAGAATAGTAAGGGCGGCGTCAGTAAATCCCCCGGTCCTCACTTTCATCAGCGACACCCACCCCCTCCCTCCCGGTCGTCACTTTCTTCCTCAAACCGGTCACTTTAGGGTTAAGGGTGGCGTGATCGCTGTTCGCCTAGAGCGCCGGTTTGCTAGCTTGCTCTGGCCCTTTGTGTTATTCAGACACCTCACCCCGTTTTGAACCTTGACCGCTGCACGTGTGTAAGAACAGCTGATGGTGGCCATAGCAACGACAAATGGCAGTGAAACAAGCTCACAAACACATTTAAACCCATAAACAAAGCAGCACATGTCGCGTTTTCAGCATGGCATTAGACGTGATATGAGAATATAAAGAGTTAACCAGATAGAGTACACATGGTTACAAGTAACAAAACACAAATAGATAATTTGCAAGCTAGAGAAAACAAAGAGGCAGCCATGGTAATGTACTTACTTACACTAGTGAAATGGAGGAAGAAACTGATCCTTGATCCACTGATCCATGTACTGACAAAGTCCCTTACATCAATAGTCTTTTCTGACCCTTCCTTTAATAAACGGCCGACGAATGCCCTGTTGTAAGCATATAGATTCCAGAAGCACTCGAACTGCACAAGGCTGGGCTATAATGCTGCAGGTTTAACTTTTCCCGGATTTGCGTGCACAACAAATGGGCGGGGCTTATGTTTCGTATCCACATCACGCCGAAACGGCTAAAGACTTATCATTTTATTCGCACCACTATGAGTTGACTCTTTTATAGATGAATCAATAGTTTTAAACGCTGTCCACTTTCAGATTTAAGCCTTAGCTGGATATTTCACTTCACTTAGAGCTGTGTTACACACTACATGGAAGGTCATTCCCAAAAACCTATAATAGGGGCTCTTTAAATATCTGAGTTTTAGCATTTTTGAATCCATTCAGCCGATCCTCAGGTCTTGTGGGAGAACTTTTAGCTTAGCTTAGTATAAATCATTGAATTGGAGTAGACCATTAGCATCTCGCTCAGACATTTCTAAAAATTCAATTTCAAGAAGTCACAATGATATTAAGCAGCACCTGAAAATAGTCCTCAGCTAGATAACAGCACTGTGGAATATCATTGCACCTGCTTCAGCCATGGTATGGCAGCAAAGTTTCTTGATTATTATGCAAGAATGAGAGTATTGCTGCATCCCAATTTGCATACTATCCGTCCTAAATAGTATTTGAAAATAAAATTAGTATGTCCCAAACCGTACTATGTTGAAAATATTAAGTCAAAGGTTCCCGGATGATTTACTATTTCCTGTAAAACTTAGAAGCATCCATACTCTAACCGCTGATATCGCCCACAGTACATTGCGTGTTGCACGTGAATTTGATTAGAACTACAAACGCGAGTGAATAGTGTAAATAAACTCCAAACATGATGGAAGCGCGAGACTAACCGTCAAGTAGAGAGGCTTCGGTAAAGATGTTTGAATGACTGTTAATTAATATCTAGCCAGCTGGAACATGTTTAAAACACATTTTCTGTCTTATATTTCATCTGCAACAACAATACTGAACTTATATAATGACGTGTTTGGACATTGCCGTCAGAATGCATAATTATCCAAACACCTGAGCAAATTTCTCTGCATGAAAGACACATGAACGGCAGATTAACCTGCTGCTGCTTCTCCAATAAGGTAGGAAATTAAATACGACAGAAATGTGGATGATGTGTGGATGATTGACAGGGCTCATAACTAAGCAACACAACAATCTGTTAACGAGAAAGTAGTATGTCCCAAAGCTTGCATATTCACAAGTATATATTTTCCCTCACAAAACAGTACATATTTTTAGGGTGTCGTATGAGTATGCGAATTGGGACGCAGTAACAAGTTCCTAGTTATATCAGCCTAGAAAATAGCACCTTTTATTTTCCGTCCATTTTAATACACGATGTAACTACAGAAGTGTCAAGGTTTAAATAGGAAAATTTAGACTTTTTTGAGCGAGATGCTAATGGTCTAATCCGATTGAATTATTTATGCTAAGCTAAGCTAAAAGTGCTCCCCCACCAGGCCCGAAGATCAGCTAAATATATATATATATATAC
>CAIGQZ010035066.1:7223489-7234558 GCA_903798205.1 Danio tinwini
AAAAAAAGTTTATTACTTACTTTACATATAAAGTGTGTAATAAATAGCGCAGTAATAATACCAGTTTAATATTTGTGATTTAACATACATTTTAAATACAGCAAATCTAAAACGAAAGGGAATTCTTATTAAAAAATGAGAAAAAGCAAACAACAAAATTAATGAAACTACGAAAATATTAAAACATCGCTGATCAGTCTAACTGTGCTTTCCGGTTAACGTTAGCATCTTGAAGTAAAAGCTGATAGCTTTAAACGCAAGATACGCATCGTGTAGTGTTTAAATAAGACGCCGTGATGAATACAAAAGCATAAAACTCACCTTTATTGACTGAATTTGTCCTACTGTGTTAAATAAATGTGAATTTACTGATTAGCCGTAGCCATTCATGCAGCAGAGGCGAGCAGGCTGATGCGTGAAGAAAACAGACAGCACGTCCGCTGCTGCTTTACACAATAAAAGACCTCTAAATGCGACAAAAAAAAAGTTTTCAGCTAAAACTATTAGCTGCACATAAATTACCAAAATAATATGTAATAATAAGTAATGCATTTAAATTGTAAAATCCTTTTTGTTTAGCTTTTTGTTTCCAAGTTACTAATATATCATGAATAAATGACAAACTTATAATCCGTGTTTTAATTTAGTATTTTAATTTCTTTGAATTATTGGATTCTTTAAAATATGTCGCACAAATACAGCGATTGTCATGATTTGATTAAAACCTAACCTACAAGTGCGCTTTCAGCATTAGACCTTTATTTTGAAAGTTGCTATCCTGAAGGAAGCTCAGCTGTGGGGAAGTTGAAATCGTATCAAATGTTTACACGACAAACTACACTTCAGTCTGGTCAGTGACACGTCTCTGTGCGCCAATTAAATGACCGTAATTAAAGGTAAGTCCTATAATATTATCATTTTATGACTGTAAAATATAGTTCGTGCGTCAATGTACTGACCACTACACTATTTATACTTGTAGCTCTAACGTTAAGTTTAGAAACGATCTCAATAACACACTATCATACTACATACACTTCACATTTTCATATACATACTACATATGCTAAAAATTGTAGCATACAACCGGAGCTAACAACATTGTTGTATCCCATAATACAAATCCCTCAATTTACACAGTGAACTCTAGAAGGGATACAGCTGCGGATACTCACGTCACATCATATAGCATAATTTTTGTGACACTGACTGTACAGCAGTAATTCATATTTTGCATTACTGTGAGGGTAGATTTTGGGTTGGGGTAGGGATAAATTTTAATAAAATACAATTTAATGTGTCATTTAATAAATAATATGAATAATACTATAGTATAATCACTGTTTTTACAATACCGTGAGGGTTGGGGTATGGGTAGGCATTAATAAAGTACAATTCAATCGATAATTTAATAAATGATACGAATAATACTTATTATTATTATTGTTTTTATATCACTGTGAGAGTTGGGTTGGGGTAGACATTAACAAAATACAATTAATGGGTATTTTAATAAATCATATAAAAAAACGGATTCTCAATAACTTTCGGGCGCAGCTGTATCCCTTCTAGTAACTACCAAATTACACACCTATGCTACAACTATGATCACAGTTAGCCTGTCTGAAATTATCTGACATCTAATAATTTACTAGTAAGGGGTGATAAATATTTATGTAAAAAAAAAGTTAAGTCGTTTTTTAGGGCTGGCAAATGTAATCTCTAACTCAAAATAAGGTTCTTTATTAAAATACCTACTCAAAAGAGAGTGCAATTTTTAGATGAAGGCCATGAATAATGTAATAATTCTTAAAAAATACCAAAAATAAGTATACAATTTAAGTAAATGATGGAATTTTAAATAAAATGAATAAACAAAAAGGTGTTTAAGACACACACAATACATTTTGTGATTAAATGACAGTAATATGACTAGAAAATAGATTAATAATGCTACTTTATTTAAAAAAAGAAATCAAGCGTTTTCCAAATACTTTCAGATTCTTTATTATAAAATATTATTAATGTATATCATTATTATGTGGAATATTAATAACATAATATTATATTATAATAAATATTAAGTATTTAATATTTGAAATAAGCAGTAACAATAAAATTACAGCATAAACTGACACTTTGTAAAATAAACTAAATAAATACCTTTTACATTTAGATTAGGTATATCTAAAGTTTTAAAAGCCCATGTTTTAATACATGTTTAAGTGTCTATTATATATATATATATATATATACACGCACGCATACATTCACTTTATTAGGTACACCTTACTAGTACCAGGATGTACCCCCTTTTGCCTTCAGAACAGTCATGTTCAAGAAACCATCAGAAGATGGTTATAAAGGGATGGACATGGTCAGCAACAATACTCAGGTGGTGTTGACTTCATGCTCAATTGGTATTAATGGGCCCAGAGTGTACCAAGAAAATATCCCCCACACCATTACACCAACACCACCACCACCAGCCTGAACCGCTGATACAAGGCAGGATGCATCCATGCTTTCATGTTGTTGATGCCAAATTCTGACTCTACCATCCGAATGTTGCAGCAGAAATCGAGACTCATCCGACCAGGCAACGTTTTGACAATCTTCTATTGTCCAATTTTAGTGAACCTGTGTGAATTGTAGCCTGTTTTCCTTTTCAGGCCATTCTCTGTAAACCCTAGAGATAGTTGTGTGTGAAAATCCCAGTAGATCAGCAGTTTCTGAAATACTCCGACCAGCCCGTCTGGCACCAACAACCATGCCACATTTAAAGTCTTCCCCATTCTGATGCTCTGTGTGAACTGATCGTCTAGATGAGCAGTTGGACAGGTGTACCTAATAAAGTGGCCGATGAGTGTATGAAATTTTCGTTTTTATGAATACCTGTTCACTACTGCCTGTTTTCATCATGACTCCATCGAGCCATTAAACTTTACCTAGTTATTTTCCCCCCGCACTATATAAATCTGGGTGACTTCACTCCAGGTGCATTATGGGTCAGTGGAGGCCTGTATCTAACCTGAGAGATCAGGCGTCTCGACAGCCTCCAGCGGTGGTGTTTTTCCTCAGTCTGCTGATGCTCTCTGTAACCTTCGTCTGCGTCGGACTTTACTCTCAGAATCACAACATTAACAACCCGGACATCAGCGCTGTAAGTAGCCATGGGACCATAAACAAAATCAATATGATTACTATGGTTATGGTTAGTTTTAGCTTCATTTGCACTTTAATGGTATTTCTGCTTGTTTCGTAGGACTGGAATCGGGTTCTGGGTTCTGTTGCGAGCTTTAAGTTCTGCCCTCATCTGAATGACTCTGATCTGCCGCTGGAGGAAGATTCTCCTCCGATGGTGGAGCATAAAGATCAGACCAATATCTCTCCCAGGACCACTCATGTTTCTTTACTGGTGCCGCTGGTGTTCATTGGGGCTGTCCCGGATGAGGCTGGCATAAGTGTCACAGTGATGGGTAGCCAGCTGGGCATGAAAGGTTTTTTTATATATATATATATATATATATATATATATATATATATTTGAATCTTTTTTTTGTACATTTGTTTTATTAAGAAAAAAAAACAACTTTATTTTATTTCAGTTCTAGTTTTTATTTATTAATAATTATCTTCATTAAAATCTTAATTACTTTTAGTACTTTAAATTAAACTTTTTTTTAAGTTAGTTGCCAGTAAATTTCTATTTATTTTATTATTACATTTTCCAATCGCAAAATGGTCGATCAGTTTTCATAATTATTTTGAATGATCTTTTATTTATTTTTTGGTATTTATTTATTTAGATTTAGTTTTATTATTTTTTTTAAATAATGATTATTTTATTTCAGTTTTATTTTTCATTTATTTATATTATATTATCTTAATTTTAGTGCTTTGAATTAAACTTTTCTTCAGTTAGCTACCAGTAAAATTGTATTTATTTTATTATTTGCTTATTTTTCAGCTTTTGTTTCTTTCATGTCAGATTATTTTACCTGAACTTAAATTTTGTAATGGAAATATTTTGAAATTAATTTTTTTTTTTAGTTTTTTTATGTGTTTATTGCAAACTTGTATATATTTTATTATTTTTTCTAACTATTTTTTCTTCTTTTGTTTTGGTTTTTATAAATTCAAGTGATTTTTATTTTATTTAGAGCTTTATTTTTATTATTTTAGTTCTACACCTTATATTTGTTTTGTCAGATAATAACAATTATAATTCATTCATTTTCTTTTTGGCTTAGTCCCTTTATTAATCAGGGAATGAACCGACAACTTATCCAGCATATGTTTTGCGCAACGGATGCCCTTCCAGCCGCAACCCAACACTGGGAAACACCCATACACTCTTGCATTTACACACATGCACTACAATTTAGTTTATTCAATTCACCTATAGGGCTTGTGTTTGGACTGTGGCGGAAACTGGAGCACCCGGAGGAAACCCACGCAAACATGAGGAAAACAGGCCCAGCAACCTTCTTGCTGTGAGGCGATCCTGCTACCCACTGTGCCACCGTGTCACCCCACAATAATAATCTATTATTATAATCCATCCTGGCATTTAAGTACAATTGGCTTATAAACAACATGAATTCAATTGCTTTTTGTAGTTTAAATAAATAATTAAATAAGAAAAATGTAGTTAGACTTTCAGATTTAAAAAAATAAATAATCATTTTAACCTGATTTCCAAAATGGGGGCTGCACGGTTGCTCAGTGGTAAACACTGTCGCCTCACAGCAAGAAGGTTGCTGGTTCAAGTCCCGGCTTGGTCAGGTGGCATTTCTGTGTGGAGTTTGCATGTTCTCTTCCTGAGTTCCAGTCCAAACAAATGCGCAACTAAATTGTATGTGTGTGAATGAGTGTGTATGGGTGTTTCCCAGTGATGGGTTGCAGCTGGAAAGGCATCCACTGTGTAAAACATATGCTCGATAAGTTGGGGGTTCATTCCGCTGTGGCGACCCCTGATGAATAAAGGGACTAAGCTGAAGGAAAATAAATGAATGAGTTCCAAAAAAAACGGATCCAGCTAGGACTGAAACCAGCAGCGTTCTCGCTGTAAGGCGACCATGCTAACCACTGGCTTTCTGTTAATTATTATTATAAACTTTCCCATCACAGGAACTGCAGCGAAAGAATCAGTCAACATCTCTGTTCTCCTGCACACTGATAATCAAACTCCTGGCAGGACGACGAGCACTCGAACCCTGACCTGTGTCTATTTCACTGCCCTGACCCACGTTCTGCCTCAGACTCCGTGAGATGCTAATAATATCACAAGTCATATCTGAAATAAACAAAAATACCCTGCAAACTGACTGACTAATATTTCAGGACTCCTCCAGAATGTCCAACAATGGAGGACGGAGAGAAGAGTGCTTCACCTGTCAGGGCAGTTGCTGTACAGTCATACAAACACAATTACCCACAATGCTACAGTCTGGAGTACACACCAGATCCACAGCTGACCGTCCTGCTCACTAAGGTAGAAAACATGAGGCATTTATTCGGAATCAACTTAAAAATTCCTAATATTTTATTAATAACCATGTGTAATGATGGGTTCTTTAGAGCATTATATGACCAATCAGAGTAGAGT
This sequence comes from Danio tinwini, assembly GCA_903798205.1. Classification (NCBI taxonomy): domain Eukaryota; kingdom Metazoa; phylum Chordata; class Actinopteri; order Cypriniformes; family Danionidae; genus Danio; species Danio tinwini. Next base: position 7,229,101 of record CAIGQZ010035066.1, read on the forward strand.
TGGCTTATGGAAGGGGGAGGGGTTTACAGACCTTAAAGTGGACCTATTATGCCTCTTTAAACAAAACCTAAAATAACTCTCTGATGTCTCTGGAATCATATAAGCACTATCTAGCTAACTTCTCTTCTTTATCGCTGGAACAGGATGAAAAGGCCTTGTGTAGATTTCACCTGCTGCTGGCCAGCGCTGCGCTGCTGATCATCTGCGTCCTCATGAGTCTCTGTGGGGCATTTTCTTCACGTTCACCGCGCTCATACCAGGGGAACGATCTCCAAAAGGTACAACTGTGGTGGAGCTTCACATAGTGCTCGCTTTTAGACATGTTGAGATTTACACACTATATCGTTTCAGCATCGACATCTGCCATAGTCACATAGCTGGTTCTTCAAAATCGGGATTATTGTTGACCAGGAGCAACAAATTGGTATGCATGCAACTTGTAGATTAATTGCAAAAAGCTTCTTATTTAATCATTGTGGAGTTTTATAATTTACTTTTTTTTTGTTAAACATATCATGTGAGTTTAAAGTAGGCATAAGAAGTGATGACATTTGTAGCTTTAGCAAAGATTAATTACATTTTACTGATATAGTAAAGACTGAGGTCTTATTTTACATTCGATTTTTTAATATTTGTGTCCGACTGCCATTAAGAATTCACAGAAAAATATAAAGCACTTTTTTCCCCTCATTTGCATGCTTTTTAAAAATAAAGTACATATTTAAATTTAAGTATTATAATTTATGCAAATGCAATGCACTGTCACCTCACAGCAAGAAGGTCACTGGTTTGAGTCCCAGCTGGGCCAGTTGGCATTTCTGTGTGGAGTTTGCATGTTCTCCCCGTGTTGGCGTGGGTTTCCTCCGAGTCCTCCAGTTTCCCCCACAGTCCAAACACATGCGTATAGTTGAACTGAATAAACTAAATTGGCCGTAGTGTGTGTGTGTGTGAGAGTATATGGATGTTTTCCAGTACTGGGTTGCAGCTGGAAGGGCATCTGCTGCGTAAAACATATGCTGGAATAGTTAGTGGCAACCTCTGAAATAGAGACTAGGGCCCAATCCCTATTCTATTTTTGTACCCCTTCCCCTTGGCCCTTGAAACAGAGTGTGAAGGGGAAGGGCTTCAAAATTTACCCCTAAGAAATGGGACAGCACTTGCACACGTCATCATATGCCATCGAAATCTCTTGCTTCATATGAGATCGATGATCGCGACTGCTGTAGTTATTCCAGTTGTGTTATTTTTTGGTGTTTATCTTCAGGAAATCACTGAAGGCAACAATATCATGTTGTCATATCAATATATTGTGGCAATAAGATCATAACTGTACTGTGTATTTACACAGTGGTCATATTCATCTATTTAAACACACAAAATCAGCATTAACATTACAGCAGACACTGTAAAAAAGGTCATTCCCAGCCACTAGACTTTTCTGACAGGGTATTTAAGTGTCATTGAGTATCATAATGTTGTGGGATTGGGAATTGGGATCAGGCTTAAGCTGAAGGAAAGTAAATAATTGAAAATAAATAATAAATAAATGAAATTATGCAAATGCATTCCCCTACATAATCGCTCCAACCATTCTAAAATACATAATGAATCCTTCACTCATAGTTAGTCAATTCACCTGAAGAAATCTAGTTAAAAATCACTTTAAATATTGCAAAAAAAACTAAATATTGCCATGTCATTTTTTCCAATATTGTGCATCTCTAGTACTCAACATTTATCTGAATTGCATTTTTTTCTTAAGGTCTGAACTGCATGTATAAACATCTGACATAATTTACAGGAATCTCTGCTGAGCCCTTGAAAAACATTTCCAGCGTCCAGAATTGAGAGTGTACCTTCAGAAGACATGAAGACGCCTGCTCCTGAAATAATAAATGAACATTTGGGTATTTAACAGTAATTGTCTATCATGAACCTGCAAACAATTATGCAGGTTGCATGCAGTGCCATTTAGAGAAGAATCTACATGTGACTATTTATGTTTGGTTTAGTGTTGTTGAACGATTCAATCGCATCCAAGATAAATGTTTCTATTTACATAATATATACATGAGTACTATTTGTATAAATACACACACATACTGTACATAAAATACAAAAATATATATTTACATGTACATTTATATATAATTTCAATTGAAGGCATATGAATAATTACAAATATTTTATGCAATATAGTCATCCATTTGATCTTGGATGCGATTGATCATTTGAGCAGCACTAGTTTGGTTGCAATGTTATGATAAGTGAGCGTTAACAATCACAATACCAGTACAGCATAACCAGAAACTAATGGTTATGCAATCATAAATAAACTCCAAGAGTAAGTGAATCTGTGATTGGATGCTGCATTAATGAATCTATTTAATATTCATTTTATTTAAGTACTTTAATTGTGCACAATTTGGTTGTTTTTCTGAAAACAAACTGTATTAAAATATTCCACTGTGCCAATTATTTGGTGTTACGGTCTTTTAGTTCACGTACAAAAACTGCACACAATACACTTACCTTTCATGGAGAATTGCTTACAAAGCAACCAATCATCTGCCTGAATTTGGTGTTTTAGTACTTATTAAATGATAGCTGGTTTATATATGGAAATTGTTATACATTTACATTGTTTAATTATTTTATTTAATAATTACAGTAGTAATTCCTTCTTTTATAGTCATTTAGATTGGGTCAGGGGCGACACAGTGGCTCAGTGGTTAGCAATGTCGCCTCACAGCAAGAAGGTCCATGGTTTGAGCCTGTTGGCATTTCTGTGTGGAGTTTGCATGTTCTCCCAGTGTAAGCGTGGGTTTCCTCTGGGTGCTCCGGTTTCCCCCACAGTCCAAAGACATGCGGTACAGTTTAATCGAATAAACTAAATTGGCTGTAGTTTATGAGTGTGTATGGATGTTTCCCAGTGCTTGATTGCGGCTGGAAGGGCATTCGCTGTGCAAAACATATGTTGGATAAGTTGGGAGGATAATTCTGCTGTGGCGACCCCTGATAAACAAAGTGACTAAGCTAAAGGAAAATGAACGAATGAAAGATTGGGTCAAAAACCGTCGATCTGTGCAATGAAAATGTAAAAAGCAATTATTAATTAAATTTTTCGACTCCGTTAACTTTTTATTCTTACTTAAATTTGGCACTTAGAAAAAGAGTAAACAAAAGTGAACATAACATTTTTTTTAAGTTATTCCTCTCACAAACCCAAAATGATTATTCATACGAAGAAAATAAAGTCATTTATTTAGCTTATTAATCAATAAACTAAATTATTTGCAGGTGCAAAATATGATATTTACCTATTTACCTACCTTCAAAACAGCTATAGAAATAATTGTATGTTTTTTATTTATCATATTTGCGGGATATACTTCAGAATAACAACAGAAAATCGATTATAAGTTGGGGAAAGTTACTTTTGAAAGTAATGCATTGCAATATTAAGTTACTCCCCAAAAAAGTAACTAATTGCATTACTTAGTTACTTTTTATGGCAAGTAATGCATTACGTTACTTTTGAGTTACTTGTTGAGTTGCATTTTATTACCTGTCTAAGGCTTGATCTCTTTCAGAATATTTTTTTTAATAGAGGAGCTCTGCAATTTACAACGCACACACTATACAACGTACACCTTCATTTACCTTAAAAAAAAACATCAGTTTTATATTTCAAGATTTTATCAGAGATCTTCCTTACCCCAGAGCTCTACATGCTGTATATAGCAATTATTGAAAGTTAAAGCAATGTGTTTGCTACTTTTGTACTATTTGTCTTAAGTAAAATCACTGTACACTGAGACAATAATCCCCTTTTCCTTTTCTTCGATGCATTCAAAATAATGAACACATTCTCTCATTTAGTGTGATTCAATGTGATTACACAAATTTTAATTCAGCAATTTATTTTTTAAAAGCTAATTAATTAAGCTATAAAGTAACTCAAACATTATTAGTTTAAGTAATGCATTACTTTACACGTTACTTAAAAAATGTATTATGTAACTTGCTACTTGTAATGCGTTACCCCATTCTCAAAACCACGCCCCTTAAAGATGCATGAGCCAATCAAAATACGCAAATTGCTAAGAACATTATCTTACTGGGACAAAAAGTGCGGGAATTTCTCGGTAATTCACGTGTGGGATTACGTACTCATTTCAGAAGCAGCAACATTTTAAGCGTCGTATATAAATACATATAAAATAAAAAGCTTGCAGCACTTTGCAATCAGTGAGTATATCTGAAAATATCCTATGCGTATTTCACTTGACAAAAAACGGCAGACATTTTGTCCTCATCGTCCATTACACACGCAATGATTATCTTTATCCTCACCTTTACCTTTATACAACAAATGTTTAGCTAGAAAAATAAACAATTTGAGATAAAACACATGTGGATTATTAAAATTAACTTATTGCGACTAAATTAACTCTACGTATTTTGTTTTTAAACATCAAATGCAGCTTGTCATATTATTACCTTTTATACCTCATCGGTGCTGTGCTTTTAGCGCGATTCCCTCCCCGCGTTTTTCCGCACCACATTCCTTCATTGATCAACAAATTTACTTCCTGCTTCAAAGTTAAGCGACGGCGATTTCAACCAATCATGTGTGCGCGACCAAACAGCGAGCGATGTGATTGGCTGAGCGTGGCGAGGAAGGGCGGGGCATGCAGTCTCGCTGCTCGTGTGTGTTTTTCGAGGGGAAAGAGCCGCTGGAGCGATTCGAGGCCTCTCATCTACTTTCTATGAACGAAAAAGGAATAAACGCGTCTTTTTTCGTAGTTTTCCTCATGCAGGAGGCAGGAGTCGCCGGATAAAAACACACGGAGGTCGAGGAATGGTTAAACGGTTTGAACTCACATTAACTGCTAGTGCTACTGTACAAAGGCTGGTGGTTTTGTAAATGTAGACGGTTGTTTTTAATAGCCAGGCCGCAGTTATTTGACCGGAGCTTCTGTGTTTTGCTTTATTGTATGAGTGTAGAGGTCAGTGTGGATATTTTTTTGAGTGTTGGGGGAATCAAATGTTAGCAGTTCTTTAGTCTCTTCTGGTGCATTGGTCTTAAGGCCTTTGCAGCATGGGCTGGCCTTGCGTGTGCTTCTCTGTGAATTTAGTTAGTTCAAGCACAGCTAGTTAATATAACTCACCAGTGTGCTTCATATTTTAGCCCTCAAGATGCAGAGATGCTATCATTTTGAATGGCAAAAGTCTGTAAATGTTCCCCAAATGCATCCTCCATGACTTCAATATGAAAGGATGGCATAGGTTTAAACTTGTGTATTTCATTTTAATTGGTATAAATATCTAAATGTCAATATGATGACATGAAAAGCACATAGAATGGAGTTTTAGGTTTTCCTGACAGGTATATACTGTTTTATGTGCATATATATATATATATATATATATATATATATATATATATATATAT
>CAIGQZ010035066.1:7234658-7250583 GCA_903798205.1 Danio tinwini
TTTTTTTTTTTTTTTTTTTTTTTTTTTTTTTTTTGCAGTATGTAAAATGTATACTGTGCATAGTATATGACACAACACACTATTTTGGAGAAAAACTTGCATTTGTGATATTTCTATTTACTATAGTTGAATAAAATTTCACTGGATAACTTGAAAAGCTATGTTAAGAAATATTTAATGACTTTAAATTCATTTAACGGGATGATTTTGTTGAGGAGTTACTAAAATTATATATTGTGCAACCTTATAACGCACTTAAATTTAATTCATTGTCATTACCCAAAAAAAATAACAACGATATGTCGTTAGAGCATCTCCATGCCATGGTAAAGTGTAAATTCATACAGTCCAATACAAAAATCCCACAATGCAATGGTTTGCAAGAAATATTGATGGGTATCACTTAGGCATGAGCCGGTATAAGATTCTGACGGTATGATAACCTTGGATAAAAGTTTCACAGTATCAAGATATTGTGATTACTGCTCTAAAATATATTCTTTTTAAATGTCTGGGTAAAAAACTAAAACTTTTTTCCCCTTTGAACACAATATGTTTTATTTTAGCAAACTTTTAAAATATTTTGGAGCAGTAAACATGTCAGGCTTAATAACTCAGATGAATCATTGACTTCTGCTGTCTTCATTTGTTTAAAAAACACAGATTTCTTAACCATTTAAATGGCATCTTTGGATCTCTTTTCTGCTGGAGATACGTTGTCCTAAACCTCCCCCCCCCCAAAAAAAAGCAAATAAAAAAATCGTACATATATCGTAGGAACGGTAATATAGAAAATTTCGGCGGTTTTAAAACCTTGACTTTTCCAAACCACGGTATACCTTGAAAACGGTTATCGTCCCATGCCTAATATCACTATATCTAGCAATCATTAAAATGGTTATATCTGTTTGAAATGCTTGAAAAACTACAAATGCCATTGATTCCCAGTATACAGTAGGTTTAATTTTTCATTTTGAGCACAGCCATTTGTCAGCAGCTTATATTATAAAACAATTCTGCATTGGGTCAATTGATAATTTGTATTGATTGCATGATTTTTGTTTGTTTTTTAGGTGTCAAAAATCGGATTCTCATTAGATGTTGAGAATGTAGAGACAGGACGTGAATACAATCAGCTGGTTTATTATTTTTTTTTATTAGTTTTATTTTGAGAAAATGGCCTACACGAATTATAGCTCTCTAAATCGAGCTCAGCTCACCTTTGAGTATCTTCACACAAACTCGTAAGTATCAATTTGTATGTTTATGAACGTGTGAATAAGTAATATTTCTGTGGATTTACGCCGAGAAAGGTGCATATATAAAATAGTTTTGTTTTTTCATTGCAATGGGATTTGATAAAGTAACTCTTCCTGAAACATGCTACATGTTTACATTTATGCATTTGGTAATTGAACGCAACTTTTACCCATCTTTTCTTTCAAGAAACAACATGAAAGATGACAAACAAAAACTTGCTTTCTATTACATTAGTGAAGTATAATCCAATCCTGTCAGCCAATCAGATTGGAGCTTGTGATTCTCAAAAGCTGTCATTATTTTGTGTCGATGTACATTTTATAATCTATTCAAAGTTCGATTTTAATCCTGATTCTACTTGCATAACCTGAGGACATGCATTCATGATTAATTTGACTGCACGATTGCATTGGTGATGCAAATTATGATTTCATGCAAATTATCAGTAATACACTGGATATCATTGGGAGAGCAAACAGCACACTTAAATTTTGTTTCACTTAATTATAGTTTTTGTCTTGTTTCTTTTGCAAAAAATGTCTAAAACGTGTTTTAAAATATATTTATTATTACAAATATATGTATTGTATAATAATAACAATAATAATAATACACAGTCTATTGTCTTGTTTACTAAAAAAGGAAGTAAAAATGCCGTTTTTCCTTAATAAAACCAAAATAATCTTGTTTTCAGGTTGGGAATAAGATATTTGGACTAGAAACAAGACAAAAGTTGTCAACTTGTTCTTGTCAACTGACAAAACGATTGTAAATGAGGATGTTGTTTTGTTTTTACATTTATAATAATGTTTAATAGTGCATGTATTATCCCTGGATGAGCAGAAACACATTAACTGAAGCAAGACAATTTCCAGTAGCTCAAAGAGTTGAGTATGGCGCTATATAACACTGAGTATAACACCATGGTTGTTGGTGCGATTTCTAAGAAATCCAAGAATAATAAAATATCTGCCAAATACACACGTCAATGAAACCACTAAACATGGCGACTGTAATAATGGTTCTTTTGTTGGTAATAAATTGTTTTGTTTTCAACAGGACAACCCACGAGTTTCTTTTTGGAGCTTTGGCTGAACTCGTGGACAACTCAAGGTACAAAAACTGTTGCCTATGAAATATTCCAGACACATGAAATCATATCCATAAATCATTCAAATTTGATTGAACATCCACTCCATTTCTTTGTCGTCAGAGATGCGAATGCGACAAGGATAGACATCTACACAGGTTGGTTACCACATTTTTTATTTAACTCTTGTGTGTTGTTCAAATTTACTACCCACTTAGTGGCTGTTTTTGCTCCATTGACTTCCATTATAATTACTTTTTTTTTCTTTTCTTTTTTGAATGCAAAGCCTTGACACCAAAATGTCATGTATTCTTGATTGTTGGTGATTTTTTTTCCCTGTTGAAAAGAGGTAAAATTTGTCATTTTTACTGTTGATCATCAGTTGGCAGCATTAACCCTTTAGATAGGCCTGTGCAAAAAAAGATTCTGGCTGTTATATGGGATTTTATGGAGTAAAACTGCAAATTATCGCACGCCTGTGTGTGTGTGTGTGCATTTACTATGTTCTGAGAGCTGAACTGCTTATTTAGATTTTCTCAAACATATCAAGGTAAGTGCGCAATGGTCTCTCTCTCTCACACACACACACACACACACACGATACTCCATGTAACTCAGCATAAAACCCAGAAAGTAAGCTTTTTTTCACTGCAACAGGGAAAATTGTCAACAATCAAGAATGCATGAATATATTTTCATGGCTTTGCAATCAAAAAATGTGATTATAATGGAAGTCAATGGGGCAAAACAGCCACCAACATAACGAAAGGGTATTTAATTTGCCAGAGCGTATTGTTGAGTTTTTGAAAATTTTGAAAGCATTTTCCCAAAATATGTGTCGAAATAAGATTTGTCACCAAATATCATTCCATTTGCTGGAACATGGAGAAAGTTGTAGCCAAATTAAGACTCAAAATCATCCCAGAGTGGATGAAAACATCTCCAACAGCACACAAGGGTTCAAGAAAAACACTTCAGTATTATTGAAAAAATAATTTGATGTCAACAAATGTTAACATTTCATATTTTCGTCCAATCAGAGAAGAGACCGGACCTGAGAGGCGGGTTTATGCTTTGTTTCCTTGATGATGGCACTGGAATGGAGCCCAGTGAGTGAAACAAAAACAACCTCAAAAATGATAATGAATTTTTTTTCACTCAGTCTTATAAATATCACTTTTTTCAAGTGATGACAGTGGATCTGTTTTGAACAGGTGAAGCCACGCATGTCATCCAGTTTGGAAAATCTAGCAAACGATTCCCAGAGTCCACTCACATCGGCCAGTATGGAAACGGATTAAAGTCGTAAGTATCCTTACAGTTTTCACTGTAAATATGGTTGCTCTGAAATTACTTGCCTACTATATAGTAAGAGAATAACTGAGTGTGGCAAAATGATTGTCTGAATTCAAAAAGTACAGTGCAATTGGAAGTTATACATAGCGTTTCCACATCATACAGCCTAATTGCATTAAATAGGATTAAATTGATTATTGTCCTCAAAATTTTACTAAAATACTCTCGTTTGTTTGAAATTTACACAGATAGAATAAAAAAAATCACAAACACAAAAAAAAACACAATGACAATACTGTGAATGTAGTACATACAGATTACATTTAAACTACACACATCATTGCTATATTGAATGTACTTTTTAAGTGTTAAAGTATGCATTTATTTATTTATTAAGAACAAGTATGTACTCAAGAGCATGTATTTTTAGATGCTAGATGTCTTGTGATTTGGGTTTCATACATAAACATCCTGGTCTCTTTTAGGGGGTCCATGCGTATCGGAAAGGACTTCATTCTTTTCACCAAAAAAGACGAGAAATTAACGTGCTTGTTTTTGTCGCGAACATTTCACGAAGAAGAGGGTCTGGATGAGGTAAGACATTGATTTCTGCAGAAAACACATTTTCAAGGAACACTCTGCTATTTTGGAAATTTGGGCTTATCTTACAGCAATTTTTGAACCTGATCAGCTTATTTCCATGTCTAGCGGAGCAGTTTTAGCTTAGCATAAATCATTGAATCAGATTAGACCATTATCATATCGCTCAAACAAATAAAAAAAAGAGACACAGCACAGTCATATTTTGCAGCACTGTTAGCTAGCTCGGGACTATTTTCAGGCACTGAGTAACATCTTTTTGTGTCTGCTGCAGCCACGTACTGCATCGAAGTCCCTTGATTGTTATACTGGAATAGTAATAATAAAGGAATAATATAGTTGTTAGCCATATCAGCCTAGACAATGGCAACTTTTCATTTTCTGTCAGTCTTAGTACATGATAAAACCAGTAAGAGTCAGCCTATAAATAGGAAAATTATCAAAAATCTGTTTTTGAGTGAAGCGCTAATGGTCTAATCCGATTTAATGATCTATGCTAAGCTAAGCTAAAAGTGCTCCTGCCAGACCTGAATGGATCCAAAAATGGTCAAACTCAACTGTTTACTTTTAGAGGAGGTGTAAAATGAGCCTATTTTCTAAAAAGGGAGTGTTTTCTTAAGTGAAAATCGAGACTTTGAGTGATGTGTGCCTCTTCTTGCAGGTTATTGTCCCATTACCAAGCTGGGATGCAAAAACCCAGCAGCCTCTGACTCAAGACACAGAGAAGTACGCTACAGAGACTGAACTCATCTTTAAATATTCACCTTTCAAGAACGAAGAGCAGCTATTCCGCCAGTTCAATAAGATCGAAGGACCCAGCGGTTGGTGACTGTCTTTGGAAATTATAACAACTAGTTGAATTTTGATTGATGAGGTTGTTGAATTTGAGCTTTGTGTGCTTGTAGGTACTTTGGTTGTAGTTTATAACTTGAAGTTGATGGATAACCGAGAGCCAGAGCTGGATATCGAGACAGACCACCAGGACATTATGATGGCCGGGACGCCAGTAGAAGGAGTGTGAGTTTTTTTTTGCATAAGTCTGTCCAATTCTGTAGTTTTCTGCAAATTTTACCACCAACTATGAGGCCATTATTGGGGGATTTTACATGACTTTTATGACTTAATAAAAATTATGTCGTATTATATGTTGTAACCGTAGATGGTTCTTTGCCCGATTAAAAAGTTGTACAATCATTTATTCATCATTTATCTAAAAAGACAACAGCTCAGTCAAGATTCATTACTGTTTTCACCTGGTATTATCATTAGGCATCAACAATATATTATCTTTTATAATACCTATAATTGATTATTTCAGTGTGAAAAAGTTTTTAGTGTTTGAGTTGTTTACAAAAAGAGATTTACTAACATGCTTTCATTCTAATTCACTTCATAACATCAGTCGAGTGTTTGAAATGACTCCTTTTGAGCACTGTGCTACGTCCGACAGATCGCACTACTGTTCTTTTCTTTTAATTCTTTTACAACCCATTTAACACATTTTTATACGTTTTTAATCATTCTTATTATTTGCTTTTTTTATCTTCTAACACTTGTCTTTTTATTCTTGTTTTTGTAAAGCACTTTGAATTGCCACTGTGTATGAAATGTGCTATATAAATAAACTTGCCTTGCCTTGCCTTTTGGTGACCAGACATGGATTAATATCACAGAACGAGGAATAAATCATATTATTTTATAGTATTTTATACAGTACATTCAGGTGATAAGGGCTGGGTCAATTGGCATTGCGTTGTAGCAATAACAATAGTAATAATAATAGTATATTGCATAGTAATAGCATAGTACAGTGTTTCTCAACCACGTTCCTGGAGGACCACCAGCACTGCATGTTTTGGACATCTGCTTTGTCTGTCACACCCATTACAGGTCATTCAGTCTCTGCTAACGAGCTGATGATCTGAATCAGGTGTGTTTGCTTATGGAGATATGGAGCTAGTGGTCCTCCAGGAGCGTGGCATAGTAGACATCCAGGAGCAGGGTTTTTTTTTTTTTGTAAAATCTAAAAATGAATACTTTTCTTTATCTAAGATAAAGGAGTTTTTTGACCCTCAGTGGATACTTATGAATTATCATCAATAATGTGATCGCAATAAATACCAAAAAGTATTGTGATATCATCAAAAGTCCATATAAGGTATCATTTAAGGCCACAGACATGCATGTATCACCCTGCAACCCAAGAACAGTTACTCACTGAAGCTAAGCAGGGCTGAGCCTGGTCAGTACCTGGATGGGAGGCTAGCATGGGGCGCTCAACCTGTGGTCTGTGTGAACGTTAAACCAAGGTCCTGACTCTCTGTGGTCATTAAAAATCCCATGGCACTTCTCGTTAAGAGTAGAGGTGTAACCCCGGTGTCGGCTCGATAGCGCTGATGAGTGTGGGCGGAGGTGAGAGCCGCACGCCTGATGCAGCAAGTGTTTACAAGTGTGGAGCTCCGGATGGAGACTGTTGTTTTGTGTTTACCTTATGATTAAAATTGTTGCACCTCCGCCGGTTCCCGCCTCAAAATGAGCAAATTTGAGCCACTTGTACATTTAAGGAAGTGTTTAGACAAAACAAAACACCAGTGAAGAAACTCGACACAGAGAAACATGAACACCTACTAGTTAGCGTTTCGGAAGTGTATTGCAGAGAAACAGAAACAGCACGTATAAATGCACAGCTACGCGCGAGGCTTGCACCGTGGGTTACCCTGATCACTTGACCTAGAAGTATAAACTAGGCTTTAAGACCATGGTCATTAGCGTCTGTCGCTAGAGCACCTTTTGAGGTCAGGAGTGAGGTTTAGGTTTACCTGCATAGCCCTTCGCTAGCTGGTCTCCGTTTTACTCACCCCCCTGAACCTCACTCCCATCCCGGACGAGCCCCCACATGCAACCCACTGGCCCTACTGCACCCAACCCGCTCTGAGCTAGGATTGAACCGGCGATTCTTTGCATGGGAGTCAGTTGCTCTAACAAGGAGGCTAAAGACTATGGCCATTAGCGTCTTTCGCTAGAGCACTTTTAGAGGTCAGAGGAGTAAGGTTTACCTGCATAGCACTTCGCTAGCTGGCCTCTGTTATACATGTATACATTTTCTTAATGTGTAGCATAACCTACATGGTTACATTGGCTATATATTTGTTTTCATAGCCTTTAATATGAACACTTTCATTGGACAGGGTAAAAAATACTAAAAGGGTAATAAATAAACTGAGAAAATAGACTATGTACACCATATACATTGCCATTTGCTAAAAAAATACAGAGATATGTTGTGTTTTTATTTTATTTTTTATTTCTTGCCATACCACAGAGCCCTTTCAGGAAGCGCTAGAAAGTGGACATGCTCGACATTTTTGACCCCATCTACTTGTGATCAGAGTAGAAGCATATAAATAAAAAAACACTCTCTCTTTTCCTTGGCTCTCGACGAAGGTGGTCACACTTTTTCCCTCTCCTTCCCTTATCTTCCCTGGCTGGCTCTTCTTGTCTCGTCTTATTCTATCTCTGAGGCTCTCCGTGTCCTGCTATCAAAACGAATAAGGAATTATGGATCTGATCAACTGGTCTCTGAACGCGATTGACACCATCTTCTCGACAAGAAGTTTGGGCTCGGAAGAGCCCACTTGTCCTGCCGGGACGCTTGCAGCTGGATATGTGATGGACGGTCCCTGGAGGATATTGAAGATATCTACCTATTCGTAAATTTGATAACAGGGTTTCTGCTGATGGGCTTATGCGGGGCCCTGGGGTATCGACGATTGATAAAAGCGATCAGTGCTGCTCAAAACCCCTCCAAGCTGGCCGGCTTGATTGAAACTATAGTGGGCAGAAATGCTGCTAATCAGACTGCTGAATTAGACCGCAAATTGGAAAACATCGGGGTGAAATTTGCAGTTTTGCAACAAGATTTGGCCAGGACTGGAGACCAGTAACGGACATTAAATATCTGTGAAATTGGCAGATATTGACCTAAATTTGAAATACTTTCTTCTCTTTCGGCTTTCCAATGTTTTTCCAGCCAGACGGCCTCGGCTGGAGAAAAACAACTTCTCCCAGATAGCAAGATAAGGAGATGCTCTGAAATTCCTGCTCCCTGTCAAGGACACCTGTTGGACTCTACAGGCTTACACACACACACACATAGAGTTCACTACCTAACCCTTCATCCCACACCTTTCTGTGCTTTCATCCACTGGAGGGGGTAGGCGGGTCTGTGACCAGCGCCTCTATGGCTGCAGGAATCGACAGCTGCCCGCCCTTGCCGGATTATATCCACACCCCCTTTCCCATCCCCTGTTGCGATGTATGTCTATGTGTTTTATGTGCTTGACTGCTGGGGCTTTTTTTATCTCCATTGCATTGCTTTGAACTTCCAGACTGTTGTGGAGAAAGTTGTTGCTCTTGATTTGGCATACTGTGGGTTTTTACCTTGCTAATTCAGCATTGGAGTTTTTTCTTGCCTCATTCTAACACATACGTTTGTGTTATTAACAGGAAACCAGAGAGAAGGTCTTTTCGTGCGTATGCAGCCGTCCTGTATATCGACCCCAGAATGAGGATCTTCATTCAAGGGCATAAAGTCAGAACTAAGCGACTGTCCTGTTGCCTGTATAACCCTAGGTAAACAAGAAAAATACCTCTTTATTTTTCAGTGTTGAAAGGGGCAGTTCACCAAAAAAATTAAGATTTTGTCACTACATTTCTGTTGAGCGCAAATGAAGTTTGAAACATGTTAGAAACCTGTAATCATTGATTTCCATAGTATTAGTTTTTTCTACTATTGAACTCAATGGTTACCAGGATTCTTCAGAATATCTACTTTTGTGTTTAACAGAAGAAAGAAACTTATAAAGGTTTCTATAACCACTTGAGGGTGAGTAAACTGTGTAAATGTTCATTTTTGGGTGAACTATCCCTTTGATCTTGTAGCTTGCTTGTAAGCTAAACAAAATGTGTTTATTACATGCTTAAAAATTTGCATTGTGTTTTGTCTTGTATTTTGACTTCTAGGATGTACTGTCAAAATTGCAACAGAAACCAAAGTGTTAAACATGTACTTTTGTAATGATCTATTTTAATGGTATTTATTCAAAGTAGGTTTAAATAAAAAGGTAATGTAAAAACGCATACAATTAACGCTAAATTCCGGACATTAGGAGATTTAGAAACCCGGCCAGGTGCATTTTTTAAGTGCAAAAAAACACATCTCTGTGGGTCTGCAGAGCATTTGACTGTCTGTGGGAGTGTTGACAGTTCTCACACACACTGAATGAACAGTAGCCTACAAAATAAGTAAATGAGAGACAGTTTTCCATTGGTTAATTATTTTGGGGGATATAAAAAAAGTGTAAAAGAATGATAACAATAATAAAATAAATTGTTAAATTCTCGCCAAATATACTTGGGCGGCTGTTAATATACCTGGGCGGCCCGCCCTAGTAAATTCTATGTATAGGAAGCACTGATGACATATCAATTCCATATCACTCAATTCAATTGCCCCCACCCCCTTCCCATGGTCTTTTTAAACTGGGGTATCCAATTGATAGGAGTACAGTATCAAGAATGAGAAATCAATAGAATACAGTAGTTACTAATGCATTATTAGCATCCAAATTCATGCTTGTTAACATTAGTTGATGAACAGAGCATGAACTAACAGCTGTATTTTCATTAACGCTAACTAACATGAACAAATGCTGTACTGTTCATTAGAGGTGTGAACCTACACTGGTCTCACGGTTCGGTTATGATTATCAGGCCATTGATTTGGTTAAATTCGATATCTCGGTGCATTAAAGATGCTTTCCATACACAGTTTTATATTTTCTGCACAGCAATTCTTGTATTAAAATGTATAAATATATTTATATACTATTTGTAATACAATTTTGCCATTTAGTACAAACAGTCAGATATATAAACTACCTTTTCAAAAACACAAGCATTTATAGCAAATAAACAAATATAAATATCCCGCTTGCTCTCTGAGCCTTGTCTTGGTCATGCGCTCAACAGAAAGGGCTGCGGTTGGCGCTCTTCACAGATGAGTGACACTGATAAACTGTAGCGGCGATTACAGCTGATCCATAATAGACTCTGCTGACACGTGCCTGTGTCTGTATCCAGAAGTATCGCTGTAACAGCCGAGAGGAGAGGAAAAGTCACGCCCAGCAGGTCAAATGGGCCACAGAGAGAGAGAGAAATGGAGTTTACTTTCATTCTCTTAATCGCAGTAAAATAGGGGCTCCTGCTGTTAGTGTCAGTAAAAGACTGTTCAGCAAACACACATGCAGTGAAATTATGCAGTGTTTCTGCTTTCTTAAGTAGTTGGAGCTTTTTAAATACTTGCGCTCGCCTCCCTCGCTAAGCTACGACAACATACTGCATATGAGATAAATGACGTCAGTACGTAATAACCGGTTATGATTATTACTGAACCGATACAGAATTGTCCGCATCTGCATCGCGGTGCACAGAAGAAACAATTGATTTTGACACCCCTACTGTTCATTTATTGTTCATGTAAGTAGATGCATTAAGTGATGCAACCATATTGTAAAGTGTTACCATAAAATGCTGTAAATTTGATCTGTTTTTGCCATGAAGAAGCTGATGTGGCAATAAAATCTAATCTCTCTCTCTCTAGGATGTACAAATACACATCAACACGCTTTAAAACCAGAGCAGAGCAAGAGGTCAAAAAGGCAGATCATCTTGCGAAACTCGGTGAGTTCAACACCGGCCCACACAAACTGCTTTAAGTGGATGAGAATGGCAGGCGGTGTGAAGGGAAGTTTAAGACATCAGGCTGTGTGGCCTCTAATGTCACTTCCTCCATCTGACCATTTTTGTTTTGGAACCACTACAAATACTGAACCACAAGACTTGACAGAGGATCTAGACTCTCACTTTATCACCACACTAATGCCTCAAATCATCGAGTATTTTAATAAAGGCATAGTTTTTGTTTATTAACATTAACAGGAGGAAAATAAATAGGTTTAAAATTAATTAATTTGCTTTTCTTTATTGACTTGTCGTGTGTGTGTGTGTGTGTGTGTGTGTGTGTGTGTGTGTGTGTGTGTGAAATTCTCTCTAGCTGAGGAAAAAGCACGAGAAGCGGAGAGCAAAGCTCGCTCCCTCGAGATCAAAGTTGGCGATGATTTATCCAAAGAAGCCAGAGTAAGTCAAGCATCTCATTATTTTGATTGAATGATATATTTTGTTTATAAGGGGTTTAAACACAGTTGTGTGGCAGCAGTGTGTGAATATAAGCAGCTTCTAATGGTAAACATTAATTAATTATATTTTTTTAATCACACTTGTTAAAAACAGTTTGCAGAAACACTTTGATTGTGTACGTGTCATCAGAGGGCAAAAACCCCGCCCATTAGTGACCTTCTCATCAGAGACTTAATAATAGGCATAATAAAATAATATAAAATAATACTAATAAATAATAATAAAACCCCTTTTAGGCCAATTTTGGTTGGATCGTGGAACGTTTGATCATTGTGATAGGATTTTCCAACAAATGTCAACATTCCAGTCAACATACTCCTGGCAACTACTTAAACAACATCTTTGGATTTGGAGTTTTACCAGAGACTATAGAATACACAAGACGTGTCACTCGTCTAGTTTTTTATTGGAGGAACGTGTAAAGGTCAATTTGACGAATGAAGCCCCGCCTACTAGTACATGAGCCAATCATTGATCACTATAGACTGGCAATTCTCTGAGGGAAAAGCTCAGAGCAGACGAATTTCTGAGAATTTAGTGTGATACGAATGTTTAGAAATGAAACTACAGAGACAGTTGTTGTTTAATTTTATTGGTGATTCCAAATATGGTAAGCTTGGCAAGCAATTTTGGAGAATTTGATGTTTCCCCTTTTAAACAGAATGCCAGAGCATTGGCATTTCAAAGATGACCGCCGAGTAAAATGGCTTGCCCTAAAGGGGTGGCCCACAGTGTTTTTAAGGCTTGGTTGTGTTCATAAGATGCAAAGCAATGTGTGCTCATGCTTCACTTGTAGAAAATCACGTTATTTTTCCATATTTCTTACTTTGATTATATACAGCTACTCTGCTAACATGAAAACAACTGTCATATTTCCTAATTCCTCTGAAAGGTTCGCCTTCAAGAGGCTCTGATTGGTCAGCTAACATAATGTGCTGTGATTTGCAGATTGGCTCCACGTCATGCCCCTACAAGCGCGCACTTTTGCGCTGTGTAAACACTGTCAGTCAGAGTAGCTGATAGCAGCGTTAGCTGCCTGAAAAATGAAGAGCCACAGCTGAACCTCACGCCTGCTCTCTAAAATAAAATCTGACAAGTGTCTTTTATGTATATTCGTAATGAGCATGTGTAAATAATATGAAACGTTCACATATCTTTTGCGAGTTTATTATCTGAGATGTAGAACGCAGGGAAAGCGTCTGCTTAGAGAGACACTGCACGCGCTGCTGAGGATTGTGGGTGTTTACAGCAGTTTGACTGATAAATATGAATTTGAAGCTAAATTGTTAGCTGTGCCAAACAGCATTTCTCGTTGTTTACATCCTTGTTTACCTCCTCGCTACAACATACCATTTATGATAGAAACTGTGCATGTAACAGCTCAATTTTAACAAATAAAAACACTCACAGGTTGTGGCTCACAATCCACAGCTTCGTCGGTTGGAGGAGTTTACCTGAATCCAGAACTGAACTGGGAGAGATTCTGGGTGTTCTCCTTTGTCAAATGCTAGCTATGTATTTTTTTTATTTCTCTGGAACATAATTAAAATTAAACTGAGCACTTCTCTTATTGTGTCGTGTCTTTTGGAAGTCCAAATACGCGAAATAGCAGCATTTGGACGCCAGTTTAGCTTTCTCTGCTATTATAACATTACAGCGCCTCTGGCCATGCCCCTTCGCCGCGCAGGGTATGTGCACGAGGTGAATGCGCGTAACCGGAATCCCTTGTAATCTCACTAGCCCAGATGTTTTTTTTTTTTGTAGTCCCCAAACTTCATTCGCTGTAGGCTTTGCTAAGCTAACTCTGGAAAAAGTCTCACTTTGCATTAAACTTTGTCTTACATTCAGAGATGTTGATTATGTTCACACAGCTACATTACACATCAACTAAAGTTTAAAATATGATCACCCCTTTAAAGGGACTTTGGTTTTACATGGAAAATAATTGCTTGTTTTAAATTTGCAATCACAGAAATTGCGCTATTGAGTGGATATATCTGCCACTCAGAATATTTGCATTTAAAGGAATAGTTCACGCAAAAATGAAAATTCTGTCTCCATTAACTCATTCTCCACTTGTTTTCCTCTGAACACAAAGAAAGAGATACTGAAGCATGCTATTGACTTAGTATTTTTGGTTCCTATTATGAATTTCATTTGTTGTTGTTGTTTTTTTTTAACATTTATCACAATATCTGGTTTCGTATTTAACGGAAGAAAAATAAAATGGTAGATTTAGAAGCACTTGAGTGTGAGGAAATGTTTAATGTGTTATGTTTTTTATTTAATGTTTTTGTTTGTTTGTTAATGTTTTCTACTCTATAATTTCAGGCGGCGCTGAGAAAGGCACAAGATTCGGCTGTTGCCTTACGAGCTGAAGCTACTAGAAAACAAGCCATCCATGCATCCAAACAAAAGTAATGCATGCTCATCCACTCCTATAAATAGAGCATTTGCTCTTTAATCTGCTATATGTAAGAAATGTGTGAACAGCTTGAAAAAAATGAAAGAGCAAGACCTTCCATGACGTATTATGTTGTCTACAAAAGCCTGCAGATTGATTTTTATGCAGTTTTATTTTATTTTTATGCGTTGTTTTTTAATATGTGCAACGTTTTAACCTGCTCTCAAGATACTCTCTTCCTTTTCTATGACAACTAAAATGATTAAAAAAACATTATAATTTATTGAATAGTTTCTAAGACATTATATATTATTATAATCTTCAAGATAATGCAGAAACAATCATTATGCACTATAACGTCAGCGCAAAACGAAACATGTTCAGAATATCAGGGGTTGAATCTGTTCATGTTTAAGTGTGCACAAGTTTGACTATCATCTGCTGTTCCTATTTCAGAGCTTTAAAAGAGCCCAAGGAACTGAACTTTATATTCGGAGTGAACATCCAGAGACGAGACCAGGATGGGATGTTCGTCTATAATTGCAGTCGTCTCATTAAAATGTATGAGAAGACGGGACCACAGCTGGAGGGAGGAATGTAAGCGGAATGCAAGCTCTACGCAAGCTGATGTCACATAACATTTAGGGTTCACCTAAAAAATAAAAAGTCTGTCATTATTAACTCACTCTTACTTTAGTTGAACGCAAAAGAAGATATTTAGAAGATGCTGGTTCACTTTGGCAGTAATTTTTGTCCTGCTATGGAAGTCAGTGGGAACCAGCATTCTTCAAAATATCTTCTTTTGTGACACTCAAAAGTTTAAAACCACATGAGGATGAGTAAATGTAAGATAATTTTAATTTTTGTGTGAACTATCCCTTTATCAGTGCAGATAACCACTGTGTGTGTGTGTGTGTGTGTGTGTGTGTGTGTGTGTGTGTGTGTGTTTGTATCAGGGCATGTGGGGGCGTTGTAGGAGTGGTGGATGTTCCCTATCTAGTGCTCGAGCCAACGCACAATAAGCAGGACTTTGCAGATGCTAAAGAGTACAGGCATTTACTGAGAGCCATGGGAGATTATCTGGCCCAGTACTGGAAGGATATTGGTATAGGTCAGTCTGCGTGTGTGTTGTTGGTCATAAATTATAAATATTAAATTTTTAGATGCAAATGATGCACTTAACATGTGTTTTGTGTTCCCCTCAACAGCTCAGAAGGGTATAGTGAAATTCTGGGATGAGTTTGGTTATTTGTCGGCCAACTGGAACTCCAACCCGTCAAATGAAATTCAGTTTCGCCGGCGGAGAGCCATGGAGATACCGGTCACAATCCAGTGTGGTATGGAGGCAACTTTATAGTCCCTTCATAAATTTCCCAAAAGCATATTTTGTTCTTACTGTACTGTAGCAATTACTTTAGATGAAATATGTACAAATATAATGTCTTATATTTTTCTTCTTCCTGTAGATAAGTGTTTGAAATGGCGGACGTTGCCATTTCAGATGGACGCTGTGGACAAGCGGTATCCGGACAGTTGGGTGTGTTTAATGAATCCAGACGGATCCCAGGACAGGTTTGGGGAATAAAACAGACATCAGAAGTGTTTTAAAACTCTGTCACTGTTTCTTTCTCATTCTTTCGTTTGTTTGTGGTCTGTTCTGCCAGGTGTGATGCTTCAGAGCAGAAGCAGAATCTGCCCGTCGGCATTTTGAAAAAAGACCTCAAGTCTTCAGAGGACAAACAGAAAGATCTGACGGAGAAAATCCGCCAGCAGCAGGAGAAACTGGAGGCCATGCAGGTCTGTTTATCACCTCAGCTCTCCTCTGAGAATTTCTGTGTCTGTTTCGTGGTTAAATTCATGATTGATTTCTTCCCATTCAGAAAACCACAACAATAAAGTCAGCAGCAGATATAAAGCGGCTCCCTCTAGAAGTCAGTGCAAAAACTACAGAAGAGCGCACATCTCAGGTACTGTGTGTGTGTGTGTGTGTGTGTGTGTGTGTGTGTGTGTGTGTGTGT
>CAIGQZ010035066.1:7250593-7266757 GCA_903798205.1 Danio tinwini
TGTGTGTGTGTGTGTGTGTGTGTGTGTGTGTGTGTGTGTGTGTGTGTATGTGTGTGTGTACTGGTTTTGATGGGTAACAAGGACCATTTGTATACTCTCATGAGTACGGCCTAGGTATTTCAATGAGTTGATTTAGGAGGACATAGCTTGTGTCCTTGTAATTTATAAAATCATGTTTAACAGGGTCTTTTCATGTTCAAAATTTGTCACAGGTTCCTGTGACGATTGGGTTTAGGGGTTGTGCTTGGGTAGGACCATATAATAAGCAGTTCTGCTGTATAAAATACACTACGCCATCAGCGCAATAGCCCAGTGGTTATAGCGCTAAATCACTCCATACATCCTGAGTTTGAAACCCGACTCTAGACCTTTATCAATCCTAGTAGTGTAACGGATCACAAGTCTCACGGTTCGGATCACATTATGGACAATTTTTCGGATCAGCCAAAAATGAGAGAAGACAAATGTAATTTGCTTTCCATTTATTGCAAGAAACGTTTGGTTTTAACAAACAACTTAGAACTTGTAGTTTAATTGAGAATAATATGAAGAAATAATCAGCAGAATAAAAATAAATTGTAAGATATTCAGTTCTGTGAAAAATTCTCTGTTACTACTGCTGTTGCTGATATCTCACATGTAGAAATATAACATTATAATTTGTACACCCCATATTGATTTTTAGTCTCATTTTCAAATAATTATTCAGTCATTCACTCATAAAACTTAATTTCATTGCTAGATGTGTCATTTTTGAAGAATTATTCAGTGGCATATTTTTGATGGCGGGTTGTTGCCACCTATTGGTTAAATAATGTAATTGCTGCCTACAACTTTTAATTTTTGAGCATCAAGTTAAATGCATATGATGGTGATCTTTACCATAAACATCAGTGGTTTTATCTAAACTATAAACTGTTATCCCTGTTAACTGTTACTAGAAGCTTTTTGTGATATTGTGATGCAGTTCCTAGAGGAACAGAATATTAAATGAGAAAACCATAGGCGTGGCTTGTTTTGTTCTACTGCGAGCTGATTGGATGCAGTAAAGTAGGCATTTCATTTATGGGTTTAGGTTTGGGGAGAGTTATTACAACCTAACAGACTCCTCCTCACCATTTCTGTTTGTTGTCAAAACTGACAGTTGGAGGGGGCGTGGTTAAGTGTGTTAGCCCCGCCCAATACCTCAGACAGACCTAATCTGAGAGTTTAACTGAAAACAAACAGAAAGTGCATTTTCAGATTTCAATTAAAGATTATAAGGGTAAGAATGATTGTTCACCACAATGTGAGCTAACAAAATCAATGTGGTTAGTTTTGATTTCATGTGTACTTTAAACAATTCTTTTTAACTATTTACCCTCTCCTACAGCCAACCCGCTCATCCCAGCGAGCAGCGCCCCGCCCACGCTCGCCGCCTCTCCCAGCAGTGGTCAGGAGAGCTGTCAGTCAACAGATTGTAAAAACTCCTCCTCCTAAACCAGCTACGCCCTCACGACCGACCCGGACTCCACCGGCTCCTCCAGCCAAAGCCAAGGCATCACCAGCTCCTGCAAAAAAACCTGCCCCCAAACATGTAGCTCCGCCCCCTCCACCGCCCACAAAGACGGCAGCTCGCAGAAGTGCTGCACAGAGTCGCACTCCCACAGTGAGTAGATTTGATTATATGCATTTAAAAGTACATTTTATTTGCACTGACCATGTATACAAGGGTCGTATCGTGATTTTTAAAGCACAGATTGGGTTGCAAAGCACAAAGAGCGATTTCAAATGATGTTGTTTTCTGTATCAGTAAGCAAACTCCACCAAATGGCTCCATTGTAGTCCTGAGTTTTTTTGTTTTTTTTATTTACATTTACAAACAAATTAAATATTGAGAACTTGTGTTTGACAAAACTTTGTGTGTAGTTGATGCAAAAGACAACTTAGTTTAATCAAAAACTATAGAATACACAAGACATGTCACTCATGTAGTTTTGAATGGGGAAAAGTGTAACGGTCAATATGACGAATGAAGCCCCGCCTACTAGTACAGGAGCCAATCATCTATCGCTATAGAATGACGTTTCTTCGGGGGAAAAGCTCGGACCAGACGTATGCTTTCACGTTCGTTTGGTGCTCTACAAATGCACTGGAATCTCAGCGAATACTTGCTTCACAGATATAAGTATATCCATGTGAAACGTCTTTTAAATGAACCAACTACACTTGAAGACAAAAGTTTTCTGGTTTTATAATCTTCATGAAACGAACGCAAGGTACAGTCTATCCTGTCAAACGCACATCACATGACAGCAGCTACTCAAACAGACTTGTAAACAAAGAGTCGTTTTTATTTCTGGAGATTTGCCATCAAGACCAAGTTGTGAATTACTTCTGAAAAGCAGCACAATATGACGATCATTATCCAGAGGATGATAATGTGTGGTAACATGGCCATAAATGAGGTTGGTGTCGTGATCTCATACCTTTCGAGTGCGCATGCGCATTAGCAATCTTAAAATGCTGATTTTGTTTGATTAGAATGTTTAGAAACTAATATTATGAGTTGTTATTTAATTTTATTGGTGATTGCAAATATGTAATGTAATCATAAGCTTGGCGAACAGTTTTGGATGATTTGATGTTTTCCCATTCAGACAGAATGCCCCAGCATACTGCTGAGCAACGTATGTAAAACAGTGTGAAGACATTGAAAATATAATTGGCTGAATTGTAGAAAAGCAGAATTAAGATCATGTGTAGGGTCGAATCGAGATCGCAATCTTTTATCGATTAATTGTGCAGCCCTACTAAAAACCTTACTCTGTGCACTAACAATTATTTTGTATAAGTAGCTCTTCTTTTTTATATTGTCTCCATTTTGAATTACTGAATGCCTCATTATGTGTAAGTCGATTTGGTGAAAATTGTCTGTTAAAGGACTTAACGTAAATCTTGTTAGAGCAGCTATTATGCAAAAAAAAAAATTTAAGGGGGTTTAAACACAGTTGTGTGGCAACAGTCTCAGAATATAAGCAGCTTTGAATGGTAAAAATTTAATAATTCAATTTGTTTATAATCACACTTGATAAAGCAGAAACACAAGGGAGATTGACATTCTCCCTTTGTACATGTCATTAGACGGGGAAAGCCCCGCCCACTAGTGACCGTCTCTCCCTTATTAGCATAGATTGTTAGTCTTGCTTTTGAATTTGCCACTAGGCTGACTCATAGGCATTTGTAGCTCCACCCCTTTTTAAAAAGAGCACAATCTCATTTGAATTTAAAGCGACAGTGACCAAAACAACACAATTAGGATCAAAGCCTTAAAGGGGCAGTTTTAGAGAGTTATAAAACATTGTTTGTGTGGTATTTTCTACTGAAACTAGACATACACACTGTAGGGACATTAGAGACTTATTTTACATCTTGTAAACAGGTCCCCTTTAAAAGGCCATAAGAACCACTGTAAATTAAAAATCTATATATTTCTGTTAGCCATCATCCGCCAAGCCTGCAGCCAAACAAACTCCAACCAACAAGAAAGCAATTATAAAGAAGGGCCAAGTCCAGGAAGAGGAGGATGAGGAGGATGAAGAAAGCGAAGAGGAGGAGGAAGAGGAAGAAGACGACGAAGAAGAAGAAGATGACAGCGGGTCAGAAGAAGATGAACCTCAACCCAAGAAATCAAAGATGGCGGCGCCTGTTCAGGCTCGAGGGAAAACCGTAGTGGAAAAAAAGCCGGCGGCAGCAGCAGTCGTCAAACAGACCAACACTGAGGTACAGTAACACATTACCATAGTGGAAAGGATTCATTCAATTGATCCATATTTCTCTCTCAGGTTATAGCAAATAGCACTAATGAAGATCTGAAAAAAGATGCAGCCAAAAATGCACAGAAAGGTAAAAACGTCTGTATTGGTTTGCATTAAAATAAGGGAGGTGTGAAATAATGATCTAATGAAATGTTTATTTTGTAGATAAAGGGATTCTGGTAGAGGCCAAAGTAAACGGCGAGTGGTTCACAGGTCGCGTAACCGCAGTAGAGACGGCAAAAGACAACGTACGCTGGAAAGTCAAGTTCGACTATGTTCCCATGAACACCCCAAGAGATCGCTGGTACATGAACAAATATGCACTCTAATTAATATGTATTATGCAAATTATATCAAATGCTATATATATAGTAGACATTTGAGGGTTTTTACACATTTTGTTTGTTTTTAAATGCTCCTTTTCTGTTTTTTTCTTGCCAAATTTAATTTAATTTTTTACATTTTATTTTTAATATTTCTGAAATCATGTTGTCATTTCTCTGAACTCTAATTGTTAATGGTTGAACTTACTGGTGTGACCCTACACTGGTCTGACGGTTCAGTTACGATTATCAAGCTATCGATTTGGTTCAATATCTCTGTGCATCACGGTGCGTTGACGATGCTTTCCATTAAAAAATGACATTTTACTTCACAGCACAACAATTCTTGTATTAAAATGTATAAATATATTTGTAGTATGCACAGGCACAGAACAACATAAGCATTTGTAGCAAATAAAGCGAGTTCATAAACCCCTATGATTGGTCACATGCTCAACAGAAAGGGCTGTGATTGGCTCTAAGCTGTGGCGCTCTTCACAGATGAGTGACACTGATAAACAGCAATGGCGATTACAGAATGATAGAAAACTCACTTCAGAACCACGTTCGTGTCTGTATCCAGAAGTAACACAACAGCCGATTAACAGCCGAGAGGAGAGGAAAAGTTACCTCACTGCAGCAGGTCAAAGGTCTACAGTGAGAGAGAAATGGAGTTTACTTTCAGTTTCTCCATGTAGTGAAATAGGGGCTTCCGTTGCAGTGTCAGTGTCCAGCAAACACACACGCAGTGAATTGTGCAGTTTCTGCGTTTAGTAGTAGTTGGAGCGTTTTAATTTCTCGCTGTCGCCTACCTCGCCATAGTAAGCTACCGCAACAGTGCATGTGAGATAATAACCGGTTGTGATCTATTACTGAACCGATACCGAATTGTTCGCATCTGCAACGTCGTGCACCGAAGAAACAAATGAATTTTAACACCCCTAGGTAAACTTATGGTCACACTTTACAATAAGGTTTCATTAATGTATTTACTAACATGGACTAATTATACTTGCACAGCATTTATTATTCAAAGTTCAACATTCAGTAATGCATTATTAACATCCAAATTCAACAATATGGTAACTACAATGGTAACATTAGTTTATGCCAGGGGTGTCTACACTCGGTCCTGGAGGGCCGCTGTCTTGGAGAGTTTAGCTCCAACCCTAATCAAACACACCTGAACCAGCTAATCAAGCTCTTACTAGATATACTACAAATTTCAATGTGTTGAAGCAAGTTGGAGCTAAACTTGGCAGGACACCGGCCCTTCAGGACCGAGTTTGGACACCCCTGGTTTATGCAATGTGTTTTAACTTGAACTAACAATGAACTACTGTATTTTCATTAACTAACATGAATAAATACTGTAATAAATGTATTGCTCATGTTAGTAATTGCATTATCTAACATTAACTAATACAGATTTACTGTACCAAATAAATTTTAGTAATCGACAAGCTTTTCAAATGAAGTACATTTTCAGTAGGGATGCGCCGATACCATTTTTTTGGAACTGATCCCGATACAAAAAATTCTGAGTATCGACCAATCCGATCCCAATACTGTGCCGTTTTTTTTTTTTTTTTTTTTAACTAATACAGTTTCTGTAGTTCTGGTGCTCAAATAAATATATCTTCTTTAGTAAAAATAACAGACCTAGCTTATGGCCTATATTATATGACAGACGACACAACTAAAAACATGATGCTTGCTAATAAACTGTGGGCTACATTATTTGAGCATTCAATATGACATTGATCTGATCTGTTGGGGTTCCTTTTTGGGTTTCCTTTTTTTAATATTAGAATTTTTCTTTGAAATCTTTATAGGCTACCACTATTGACCCTAATTGTTGGTAAAATAACCTGCCTTTTAGCAAAGCCTGATATTTTCCTGCAGGTTTGAAGCAGACTAAACTAAACTGTCTGAGATTTACTTAATAAACATTTCCTCGCCTAAACTTGCCGCAAGTGAGACGGAGAAACTAAAAGCATGTCTGAAAAATATTTTTTTGTCTGAAAAGTAATTTTTGTGACATAAATTTAATTTGGTATAATTTGTTGGTTATTTAACGTATTTTTTGTTGGTCAGTTATCCACAAAATAAACAAGAATATTTGAGGTAAAGTTAAAAACAAGGTCTACTTATGCTTCAGTGCACAAACTGACAAACAGGTCTGTTAAATAATATATTAATATAAATAAAATGACAGTAAAATATTCACAGTTTCAGAGTAGCCTATATTAGGCTAAATAATTTTCTGTTAATGACAATCCATATTGCGCCCGTCAGTTTCACTTTTATTAATTTAATCAACTTCTTTGACCACAATGAGCCAGGCTTTACAAGCAGCACTTAACGTATTCACCTCGAAAGACTAAACTCAGTCGGAAGAATAGAGTACAGAAACTCTTTATGAGAATAATTTTACGGAGCAGCGCACGTCGCTTCTGCGCAGCCGGTGCGCTTGATGAAGCGCTTGATACATGCGCACAGCCCTCCGCTCTCCGCGGACACTTTCAAAACAGCAGCACAAAGGGAAGAAATCAGTGCGTTGAGGATCTGTCCAATGTATTATTACGCCTTTTCTAATTTAAACTTTCAGGTAGGCCTACTTTGTGTGTAAAGAGCAAGTAATAACCCTCTCTTCTGAATGCGATCTGCTGATCTAACAGACACAGCGTAACATGATTAAAAAACAGCAATAAACTTCATGTTACGTGTCAAAATGAACCCATTTAATGCAAAACTAAATGCATTTCTCCACTGATTATTAAAACTAACAGGAACAAATAGTCTTGGAGAGTTTTTCGTGTTGTCTTGAACGCGACCCACAGTTTAAATAGTGAATGAAGGGAGAATGATTGACATGCGCAGCAGCGGGAAGCGCTGAACTAAACATGAATTTAAGCACGTGAATATTCATCTGTGCTTCACATTAAACTATAGAATGGCTTCAGAACATTTGGGATATAGTAGCCTACATGACAACTTTCTAGTGCCTTATAATAGGCTACCTTCGTGGCTTTTGTTGGCTTGTAAATTACACAGAATATAGCGCACGCGCAGGATCAGATTTGGATCGGTACCAGCTGGCCGATAGCCGATCCAGCAAAAATATGCAGGCCATGATCGCCTCAAAGCAAGAAGGTCGCTGGTTCGAGCCCCGGCTTGGTCATTGGGAATTCTGTGTGGAGTTTGCATGTTCTCCCCTTGTTCACATGGGTTTCCTCCATGTGGTATAGTTGAATTGGATAAGCTAAATTGGCCATAGTGTATGTGTGTGGGTGTTTTTCAGTGTTGGGATGTGGCTGGAAGGGCATCCGCTGTGTAAAACATATGCTGGATAAGCTGGCGGCTTATTCCACTGTGGTGACCCCTGATTAATAAAGGGACTAAGTCGAAAAGAAAATGAATGAATAAACGAAAATAAGGACTTAATTAGTCTTAAAATGTCTTTAATCTGTTTCAAAGGTCTTAAAAATGTAATCGCGCCAACACTGTTTCTTTGACATCGACACGTTTGTTTTTGTTTTAAAACCAAAGTTATTATCAGTCAGTTTAAAGATTGTTCTCAGTTTTTTTTACTCTTTCTATATATAATAAAGAGTGTTAATGGTGTGTGTAAATTAGGTACTGTAAAATGATTACACTTTACAATTGGTCTTAAATTTCATTATGTTTGGTATTTAAAAGCTCTAAAGTCTTAAATATAACTCTGCAGATACCCTGATGTTTGTAATTAAACGTTTAACACAATTTTAAAACTTGATTGCTTTTTAGGGAAGTGTTAAATACGTTTATTTAAAATGAAAACATTACCACAGCCACTACTGTTTTATTACACTCTCAGAATCTCAGTCTAATACAACAGATGCGTGTGTGTTTGATTGTTTTCAGGGTGTTTAAGGGCAGTGATGATGTCCGTCTTATGCGTCCCGCCTCCCCAGAGTCACGGAGTCCAGACACCAATCAGGGGCCAGCGCGATCTGTGACTCCGCCCACTGCTGCTGAGCCTGACACCACTCAGAGCGGGCCCAGCAGAGAGACGTCAGAAGGCCTGGTGACCATGATGAGGTGCGCTTTGTTTTGCTAAGGATATTTTCGTGTGCATTTCATCCCTACATTCCTGATTTAGAAAGATTAATGTATTTAAAAATAACAATAAATAAGAGGCACATGAAAGTTAATAATATGTAACAGTTAATAATAATAATAGCTTATAATATGAAATTATACAATTTTAAAAAACATTTTAGAGCCGCCTTTTCTACTGCACGTGACAAACAACATAAAAACAGACTTTTCATAAACGGGTAAAAAATAAGGAGAGTAAAGGCATTTGGTATTGCAATCCTTTACTTGACATGCATATACATACACACACACACACACACACACACACACACACACACACATATCAATGTGGGTAAAATTCTACCTGGCTCATAGGAAAAGCCTAGGCAAGTATTGTGTGCTATAATAATAAATATTATGACCATAGCCTATATAAATATCACAAATTAAAACAGATACTAAACACAAGCTAAATCAAAACTATTAAGATAATTAAATTAAAGGACCACGAAACCCCTCGTCTCAGCAGGGTGTTTTCACACCTCTAGTTTGGAAAATCTCAGGAAAGTGGGTGTGTCCAGCTCAGTTTAGGTGGGAGTGTCGGGGGAGGGAAATAGGGAAGATTTTGCATAAAAATGTGAGGTTCCTTTTGGGCACGCGCTGATTTTCACAGAGGCAAAACAAACACAGACGCAGGGGAGAAAGACAGTGACTGTGTTTACATGGACATCAGTAATCAAATTATTTGCCAAATTCCTAATTTGTCGACTTCTACTGCAGTTTGGCACTTTCACTTACATTCAGGAACATTTCATGCATGCCCCCGGTGACAAACGACATATTGAAAGCGAGGAACTGCTGGAGAGTGGAGTTTTAATGAAATGTCTGAGACTGCACGGCGAATGGGAGAAAAAATCCTTGCTAACTTAGATGCACTCGGTAGGTAGCATCAGAAAGCCGTGTGTGTATAGATTATCCTGTCACAAAATGTGGCAAAAATCCAACAGGACTGTAATAGTTAGATTGCTGTGTTTACATTTGGAGAGCAGCATTTACAGCAGATCTTTCAGTCTATAAAATCGTACTATAATATTGCAGTGATATTAACATACTCTAAACTCAGTAACTAACTCATTTTGACTAAGGCATGTCAAAACGTTTCAGTAAAAACTGAAAGAGCACTGCTGACGATACAAACAAAGGGCACTGTTCACACACTTACTAAATCTGTAGCGACAGGACAATCAACACATACTGGAGCTGTGTCTTTTTTAAAAGAGACGAGAGGCAAATCCGGATTTCATCATTTCCAGATGCGAAAAGCTCTCGGGTAAAAAAATGTTCTTTACAAACTTATTTCTGTCGTGTGCACTGTAATCCACACGTGAGTCAAGCTAGGCTCTCATAGCGGGAAATGAAAACAAAACCTTGCAGCGTTGCAGCACAATAAAAAACGCAGCACAATAATAAACAACACTGATGACCCATATCTTCAAATTCTTGTTCTTTCACTTGTTTTGGCAACACAACTTGGCGTCTCAATTTGTACTCTAAAAATTATGACTTGATATATTTTAATAATGTTACTTTTATATAAACAGAACAGAGAATTTAAAACTAATGTCTATAGCTGCATAACCCTGGATTCAAACCCATTATCTCCACATGCTAGTCAGGAACTCTCACCACTTCATTAAATCACTTGAAATTTTATTTCTACAATGTGGGGTATAATACCTTAATTTGCTTTTTTTGCTGTTTTTATTTTATATTTTTTGCTAAGCTGTTCCAGAGCAATACATAAAATAACCACTAGGTGTCACCTAGTGACCTAGAGACAGGTTTCGAAACGTTTTGAAGCTTCGACACTTTGAGCTTCAACTGTTTCGAAGATTCAACTATTTCCGTGTTTAATGAAGCCTTGCTTTGCCCACCACTACTCTAAGCATCTTTCTTAAAGTCTGATGATTTTCTTAAAGCGATTAACAGATTTGCTTTTACATTCCTGTTTTATTTGCCACAGGACGTTGCTAAGATATTTTTTTCCTCCGGACTTCCGAATCCCCAAGGATTCTGTGAACACTATGAGCGCTGAAGACCTTGTGGCCTTTCCCATCGTGAGTACATCCCATCATTGAAGACTTGAGGGGATATTTATATTCAATCAGCAATAATTGTAGTGTCTTATACATTGCAGAAGGAGTATTTCCAGCAGTATGAGGCTGGACTGCAGAGTCTGTGTAATTCCTATCAGACTCGGGCAGAATCCAGAGCTCGAGCAGTGGAGGAGAAAAGCAGCGGAGCAGAAACCAAACTCCGGGAATCAGAAGAGAAACTCCGCAAACTCAGAACCAACATCGTCGCTCTTCTGCAGAAAGTCCAGGAGGTCTGAAAAACATTGGAATTATCACTTATTATTGATGTTATTCTGCGACGTGGAAGTGCGCTCGTTTTTGCCATTTATTTTAGAACTTCCGATTCAGTCACCTATGGGAGAAATGACTAGGAATAATAAACGGCAGAAAACTACACGCCCTACAAAGTGTGTTCATGACTATGCATAAAAAGTAGAATAATATAGGAAGAAAAGATCAGTTTGCAGTGGGGTTTTTACAATATTAGATTACAGTATCAATCGATTAGTGAAATTTTTACATTTGAGCATGTTCCTACACAGCGCTGATTTGCTGTTACTGTGATTAGCCGTGAAGGTCATCAGTTCATCGAACTCACCACTGTTTACTGAGTGTAACCACAGATACAGGGACACTGGAGCATTTTAAAGGTGCGATTCCTCAGCGGATCACTCGTATATCAGCCTTTTAGACAAACCAGCTGATCGACGTGACTTTGAAACGCTCCAGTGTCCCTGTGTCTGTGTTTACACTCAGTAAACAGTGGTGAGTTCGGTGAACTGATGACCTTCACAGCCAATCACTGTCATTTCTGCTCACCAGCGCTCAAATGTTAGCAGAAAATGGACATCTTTAAAATTTCAGTATCGATTGGTACCGAGTTCAAGTATAGTAACAAATCTTAGTTTGCAGCATTACGAGCCATTTTTAGCTTCTAAAAATCAATGAAGTTAATAGGATTGGAAGTCTCGAGTGGCTGCATCTGCTCATACGTGAAGAATAATGGCTCGTTTCCACTGACTGGTACAGTATGGTATGGGTCACCTTTTATCAGGCTTGCTTTTTCACTGCTAAAAGGGTACCAATGGTACTCTTTTGGTGGACATGGTGTACGACAGAAAGTTGCAGTCAACGTCATTTTCGCTCGAGAAAATGTCTAAAGTAAAGCTGTACGGGTCACTCACATATCATATGAGAAGCACAGAAAACAGATGCTTTACACACATAAATACTTGTGTATAAATGTTTATTACTTTTCTATGAACATGAGTTGATTATAACTGCAGATCAATGACAGTGCGAAATAGCCTACTGTAACGTCTGCAATTATATAAAATAAATAAATAAATGCAACATATATGAACACATACAGACCCTTACAGTCTCTGATATGTTACCACTTACAGAAAAACTACACACAGCAGACATTTAGTCCTTATTTAGGTTCAAAACAGCAGGAAATAGAGCCCATAGTGCAGACCTCTCATGATTAAATGTGTCTTAATCTTCAGCAGCACGTATAGCCTCTTGTTAGAAAGTAACTCCATCATTCTGAGTTCATAATAGTCCAAAAGGTGATGATAATAGTTAAACATGGCAGTTTGTTCACGTTTGCTGAAATAATAATGTGCTCCTTTTTTCCGGCTTCTCCTTTTGTTTTTTGGTGCGTCACTCTCGCGTTTGTCAGTTTCTGACAGGATCAGGTTTCAAAAGCACGTCAATAATCAAGCGCACGTTATTATCATCAGCTCAAGAAGTTTGTTATTTCAAATAAAAAAACGCGGCGAGCGCAAACAACAAAACCGCTCACGCTTCAGACTGGCTTGTAAAAAACTACGGAGCACAGGGTAAATCTGCTCTTCTTTTTGGCTTTGTGGCTGTTCATCAAGACAATGACAAGGTTAATTTAATTCCAGATCGAACAGGGCTCGTTATTATATGTTATAATATAGATAAATAGTCTCTCGGCTGTGTATGAAAGCATGGCGGCTCCTTTGTTTTCATTCTAGCTTGTTGCGGGAGCTCGTGACGTATCTCTGTAAACCAATAGCGTTCAGCTGTGCGTCTAGCTCCGCCTTTGGGACCCTTTTGGTACCCTTTCTCGTATGTGGTACCCTTTCGAAAGGGTGCCGAAAAAGTGACATGGTACGGTTCGATACGCCTTTTGACAGTGGAAACTGCCATAAAAGTGTACCGCCCCATACCGTACCAGTCAGTAGAAATGAGCCATAAGGCTAATAATCAGTGGTACTCATAACTTTTTTGGTTCGTAGTATCTGCGGATGTTGCTTCGTCCTCATGCTGTTCTTGGCACAGCCATTCTGTCATATTCATTTGTTTGTTCGTTGATTCATAATCCCACAGCGGAATGAACCGCCACCAACTTATTCCGCATATGTTTCACACATACACTACAGCCAATTTAGTTTATTCAATTCCCCTATAGCGCATGTGTTTGGACTGTAGGGGAAACCGGAGCACCCGGAGGAAACTCGCGCCAACACGGAGAGAACATGCAAACTCCACTCAGAAATGCCAACTGGCCCAGCTGGGTCTCGAACTAGCGACCTTCTTGCTGTGAGGCAACAGTGCTAACTACTGAGCCACCGTGTTGCCCTATCCTGTCATATTCATATATATAAATGCCCACTTTTACAATATTTGTAGACATTGTTTTTAGTATGTTTTCTACGCTACTTTTCTAACTGAGATTTTCTGCGTGTCAGTTATGTACACCCCTGATTATAATCATTTTTGGTCCCACTTTATATTAGGTTGTCTTAACTATTATGCACTTGCATCAATAATATAAATGCAATGTACTTCCAGTGTTTATAATGTATTGCAGAACACTTGTGGTGCTTTTGAGGTGGGATACAGGTCGGGTTTGGTGGTATGGGTGGGTTTAAGGGTGGGAAAAAGTGTAAGGGATGTTCAACAGCGTAATTACAGAAATGAATTACAGACGCAATCAAGCTTAAGTACATTGTAACATGATTAATTTCAGTATGAGTACATATTAGTTAAGGCCAGCTAATATATAGTGGGCCATTTTTCTAAATGTATTTTTTCTGATTATTATTGTGTTGATTTGGAGATTTTACAGGATTCTTTTCTCCTGTGTTTATTTTGTTCTGCAGGACATTGAGATCAGCAGTGACGATGAGCTGGACGCCTATATTGAAGATTTGGTTACAAAGGGAGAGTGAAATCTACTGTTTTACCTTCACTTTCATGGTCTACATTTTGTTTCTTGCATTCTGATGGCGGATTAGAGATGATTACTGGTCGGCTGCATCTTCATCCCTATTTACTGTGACAGAACTCTAATGCAGCAAGAGCTTCATTTACAATTTCAACACCATATTTTGGTTTAAAACACCTCTCGTCTATCAGTTTGAACTTGTGAGCTGCTGGTGGTGATGAGAGATTTGAATGGTTTCATAAAACCTGCAGTTTGATGACTTTGTTTGGTTTTACTCTAAATGGAGGTTTTGAGTTCACCTTTTTTTTAGGGTTTCAGTGTTATAAAGCTTCATTCTCAAACCGGTTTCAGCTGTTCTCACAGCTCACATGGACTCCTTTCAAACCAGTTCACCATTTTGAGTTTTAAAATGGGCTTTAACCTGCTGCTATGTTATCCAAATCGTCAAAAATTTAAATTACTTCCCATTTTCTTTTTCCATGTATGTGGATGTGATATTCAGTTCGTTATTTTTAATCTTTCAGTTTCCGTTTTTTGGAATAAACACTGATCGGATGCTGTTAACCTCTTCAGTTACAGTATTTAGTCGTCATCTTTATAACTGAGAATATTTTTTAAAAAGTTTTATTAAAACAGTCCAATAAAGTTTAGGATGTACATAGTGTCTTATGGTTCTCTTTGTCTGAAACAACAACAAAAAAAACGTTCAGTTTATCGTTACTACTGCTATCATACACTACCTGACAAGAGTCTTGCTGTCGATCCCAGTTGTAAGAGCAACAAATAATAACTTGACTTCTAGTTGATCATTTGGAAAAGTGGCAGAAAATAGATTTACTGCAGAAGACCTACTGGATCCCACATAGAGCCAAGATTCTCACAGAAGTCAGTCAAGTTTGGTGAAGGAGAAATCATTGTTTGGGGTTACGTTCAGTATGGGGGTGTGCGAGAGATCTGCAGAGTGGATGATCAACATCAACAGCCTGAGGTATCAAGACATTTGTGCTGCCAATTACATTACAAACCACAGCAGAGGGCAAATCAGCAGAATAGCGCTGCTCATACTTCAGTCCACATTAAAGCTGAAAGCAAAGAAGGTCAAGATGCTCCAGGATTGGCCAGCCCAGTCACCAGACATGAACACTATTGAGCATATCTGGGGTAAGATGGAGGGGACATTGAAGATGAATTCAAAGAATCTTGAACTCTGGGAGTCCTGCAAAAACCATTTCTTTGCTGTTCCAGATGACTTTATTAATAAGTGATTTGAGTCAGAGATGTATGGATGCAGTCCTCCAAGCTCATGATGGAGTCAGACACAATATTCATTCTGTTTCCACTGCAGCATGACTTTATATTCTATACTGGACATTATTTCTGTTAAGTGACAAGACATTTGTCTAAGCAAAGTCAGACCTTTACTGTCCTAATAAATTTACAATCAAGGCCTGATCATATTTTATTCTGGTCAAATAAGCGTAATCTAGAGGCCTTTGCCTTTCATATAAGCCACTTCTGACACCAAATGATCAACTAGAAGTCAAGTTACTATTTGTTGTTCCTAAAACTTGTATAGCCGATGACTTTGTCAAGTAGTGTATACAAATACAGACTTGACTACTTGTAAATTATGCAAGTGAGTAAATATATTGGATAGGAATGTTGAAACTGAAAGTCATGACCTATATATATATATATATATATATTTGCAAAATAAATAGATATTTTATGAATACTTTGAGGTTTAAAAAAACTAGTTTGGATTAAACTAGACTAAAAGAAAGATTGTTTGCCAACATTATTTTTTTTATTTAAAATCGCGCGCTTTACCACAGCATCTGCTTTTAGAAAAAAGGCGCGAATATGTGAGGTACAGATACTTCACGACATGGTGTGTAAATCTAACCTAAACAATTTACAAATGGTGTGAGAAACACAATGACACGTCAACCACAGGTAAGTTTCGTGTTCATTCTATTGGTTTCATGTGTGAAATTGAGGTCTGGATTTTTTTTACCGAAACCCGGAAACAAATACAACGTAATGTGGAGAGAACGTATTCAAATCTTTTAGGCCAAGACAACCTATAAATCAAAATAAATCGCTTAAATACATGTATAAAAAAGTCCGACCTTGATTCAGAGATTCATTAATAATCTATAGACGTAATAAAAAACACTGGCATTCTGTCAACAAGCCTGTCAAGAGTCAAACCTGATTTATTGTTTATCTACTCTACTGTGATGGCGCGGATCAATATAATGTTTCAGCAGCTAGAGGAGTCTGCAGTGTTCATGTTTCTCTGGTGCTCCGCGTAATGCTGAGAACTCCTCCTTTGCTGGGCTTCACGTCCACCCTGTTAAAAAAGACGACCACATATGTTTCAGCAACAACACTGACAAACGAAACCTAAAATACATCAAGTCA
Organism: Danio tinwini; assembly: GCA_903798205.1. Classification (NCBI taxonomy): domain Eukaryota; kingdom Metazoa; phylum Chordata; class Actinopteri; order Cypriniformes; family Danionidae; genus Danio; species Danio tinwini. The sequence continues at coordinate 7,266,564 of CAIGQZ010035066.1, forward strand.
ATGTGACTGATGCATTATATTTAGTTCATTGGTAATAATGCTAGATTAAAAAAATCTGAGACATTGAAACGCTTAAAAACATTTAAAAGTGTTTTCATTGTTAGTCAGGTTTTTGGATTTATGTTTCAGATTTTTTAATTCACATTTGACTTTTCAGGAAAATAATATAATATTTTAGATTCTAAAGTAGGTAG
>CAIGQZ010035066.1:7276757-7296407 GCA_903798205.1 Danio tinwini
CTCCAGAAGAAAAAAATATTATCAGACATACTGTGAAAATTTCCTTGCTCTGTTAAACTTCATTTAGGAAATATTAAAAAAAGAAAAAAAATTCAAAGGGGGTTCAATAATTCTGATTGCAACTGTATATATATATATATATATATATATATATATATATATATATATATATTATTACCAAGCTTAAGTTTTAAACTGTCACCATCCCTGGTGGAATCTGTGAAATGTGAGATATCTTGTGATATTAAAAAAGTGGCTTCATATAAAAACAAACATAAAGCCTAAGGGTAAAATGTTCATGTGGCACTAGATCTTATGAACTTTCTTTCTTGCTTTGGTTTAATTGCGATATCACATCTTGAAAACAACAGCCTCATTCTTCTCCATAGACAGAGCGTTTACACTGAGAAAAAAAGGAAAAGGAAAGTGCAACAGATGTAAGTATAGCTTATAGGCCTATAAAGGACAAGCTACAGCTATGAAAGAGTGTTTTGAAACTGTTTACCATCTTATAAAAATAACACTTAGATTTATTTTTACTATAAAATCGTAGATCCGTTTTGTTTTTAAAACATAGGCCTATTAAAAGCCCTTTTAACCAGGATGTTTCACCCAAAAAACAGCCTTTAAATGATAATGATTTTGTCTTTTTGTCATGCAGTTGAACATCTAAACTAAAACATCCTGGCTACATTCAGAATCTCTAACAATAGCTTAAGACTATTTATAAGTGTGAATGTCAGAAGATGGACACATCTGAGAATTCCCCCTCAAAATCTGTAAGTTGCTTTGAAAGCTAAATAAATGTAACTAATTGTTATTATTATATTATTGTTTTCAACAACAACCAACAACAAATAACTAATGTCATTTCAACAATACATTAAAGATGTTCAATGATTCATTACAGTAGCCTAATTATTATGCAATATGTGGAGGAGAGACAGAAAGTCTCAGAAACTTTACCCTTTCCTCTTGCAGCATGATGTCCTCCAGACTTTGCTTAGTAGTGTGCTCCTTAGTGCAGAACAGCCCCTAATGTACAATAAGGGAGTCAAAACTGCATTCACCCTAGGCAGAATGCGCAGAGGGTCTGAACCTTCATTTTTAAACGTATAACACGCAGACCCCGCAAAATTACACACAATAATATGAAGAAAAATCGGCAACCACGCGATCAGAAAAAACACGGCCACTATAATTATGAGGTAAACGGACGCGCGCTTGTTTTCGCGCTCTTCGCTCGGAGGTTCGCGATCTAACTGATATTTGGCGATTAAAAACAGCCTGACGTTCAAGCCAATCATGATAATGACGGTGAATATGTTGGCCACAAACGTACCAAAGCCTGTCACTCTTTTAGCGACCCCTATAGTCACTAAATTATTGACAGCCACAATCACAAAAGCATAAACCCAGTAGGCCAGGATCACCAGCAGAGTTCTGTTTCTGCTCATGCGCACTGAGTATTTAAAAGGCGCGGAAACCGCGTGGAAGCGGTCCGCCTGCGCGGCCAGAATTGCCATGTAGGACAGACCCAGAAAAGTGGGTGCGATATAAAAAGTGCGTGTTGGGGAGTCATAAGAATCCCGTACATCCAAAACTCCAACATAATAATACGAGACGCCCGTACAGATGTCACTGAGACACGTGCTAAGCATGTACATGTAGCGGTTCTCCGTGCGCAAAGATCTGTTCATGATGATGGAGAGAAACACGGACACATTGAGGAAAATGATGGTGGTGGCGAGAATTATATTGAAGAGAAAGAAAAGCACATTCTCGAAACTAGTAAGTGGCAGCACAGTGCCAAAACCCTCACTACTCTGAGAAATATTCATTGAGGCACAAGAGGGTTTATCTAAAATTATAAGTCAAAAAACAGAGTCATGGCTGGGATGTAGATGAGTGGATTAAAGTGCGCGATTGCAGGCTTATAAAAGTGTGCATGAAGGTGGTCTAACTATAGGTTTCTCATGGGACAGAGTGTTATGAGAGAAGCAGCATCAAAACAACCTGCAAAACAGACTCTAAATCAGAGATCCCCAAACTAGGGCTCAAAGTTGGCCCATGGTAACCTTTGATTTGCCCCACCATCTCATCTGAGAAGAGGGAGATTTTTGGGTAGGGTTGTGGTTAATGCCTTTAATACAATCATTTCTAATTAAACGTAACTTTTCGTTTGTTAGTTTAATTTTCTGAGCTACAAAAGACAAGCTTGAGTTAAATGTTTCAATCAAATGTTGTAAATGAGTCCGATTTTATTTTTAAAATGAACATGCTGTTGCTCAATAGATAGAGCACAATTCAGAAGTCCTCAGTGGGCAAATCAAGGCAAAGAAAGGTGCAGCTTGACTAGTGTATTCAACATTAAACTCCATTGTGTTATAAATGGAATTCTTACGTTTTCATTATATAAGGTTATTATAAAATTAATAAATATATAATGCATTAGTTAATATGATTAAAGTAATGTTTTCTATTTATTTGGAAATGAATAAGGAAATTAACCATGGCAACTTGTAATACAGTTTTGTATATTTATCTTCGTCTCACAGCCCTCAATCGTGTTTGGTTTTTGGCCCTTCATTAGAAAAAGTTGGGCACACTTGCTCTAAACCATCCCACATATAAATCTGATATATGCAAATTATATATAAATGATATACAAATTCATATTTGGATTTCATCTATACAAATTGTGTTCAACATATATATAGGCCTATTGCAAAATCAGGGGTGCCCAAATGTTTTCGTATGAAGGGCCAAAAGCAAAATATTATTGATAGCTGTAGGCTAAAGATAAATATACCAAACTATTTTACATTAAAGTTGCCATGGGTAATTTCCTAATTAATAATAATAATTAATAATATTTCAAAATAAATAGAAAACATTACTTTGAATCATATTAACTAATGTGGCGTAACTTTTTACTTCGAATTTATTGTAGTAAAAACAAACAATCACATTTATAACAGTGGAGTTTAATACTGAATACACTTGTCAAGCAGAATCTGTCTTTGCCTTGATTTGCTCACCAAAGTCCTCTATCCGAGTGACAGCATGTACATTTTAAACTAAAGTTGATTAATCAAAACTATTTAAATCGTAAATCTAGCTTTTTTTGTAGCTTAACAATAAAACAAATAAAAGGTTACATTAAATTTGAAATGACAATCTCTAAACCAGGGGTCATCGAACTTGTTCCTGGAGGGCCGGTGTCCTGCAGATTTTAGCTCCAACCCTAATCAAACACACCTGAACCAGCTAATCAAGGTCTTATACTTATACTTGAAACATCCAGACAGGTGTGTTGAGGCAAGCTGGAGCTAAACCCTGCAGGGACACCAGCCTACCAGGACCGAGATTGGTGACCCCTGCTCTAAACCATCGCCATCATTCTCCCTCTCCTGTCAGATGGAATGGTGGGCCAAATCAAAGCTTTGCATGGGACAACTTTGGCCCACGGGCTATAGTTTGGGCATCTCTGAGCAAAATAGTCGCTTTCATATACATTTTGCAACCATTGTAATTACAAATATAGTTGTTGTTTTTTTTTTGCAATGTTTAAAAATATTTGTTGCATATATGATATTTTATGAAAAATATGAACTTGTATGTCATATTTGTAATTTGCATTTTTCTATGTATTACATTTCTATATGGGACCAACTGGAGCATGAGAGCCAGAGGATAAGAACAAAAAAAAAAAAGCACAATAATTTTTTTCTCCATGGGTAGCCGTTTATCATGTGTTCAAATGATTATGTGTTTGCAGGGGCGATTTTAGGATTTTAATTTAAGAGGGCTTAGCTAATTATGAGGCTAAAATAAAAATGACATATGTATGCCATTGCTAAACTAGCAGTATTCCACTGTATTGCATAGGCAGGCATAGCCATTTGAGTTCTGAATGAGCCAAATAGGATCAACATACCTGTTGTAAAAACCTCTTTCTATATTCAAGTACATTTATTTGTTTCCATGCATCAAATAAATAAAACGGCAACAATTCTAATTAGATTGCATTTATATAAATATATATATATTTAAACCTACAGGCTAATTCACATATTTCATGATCTGAATCATAATAAGAAATAAGATTTTTTTTTAATACTAGACAACACATGTTTCTATCTCTGTCAGTGAATGTGACAGTTAAAATGAGTACATTCACTTAGTGGTTCTGTCACTGTTTAATCCTTCCTTGGAAGACTGTATGGTTTAGTTAACGCCACATGCACTGTAATGTGTTTTACATTCGTAGTTCATTTGGAAATAAAAATAGCGAAATGTTCGTTAAGAGTTGCAAATAAGCAGATATTATAACAATTTATCGTTAAACACACACCTTGTTCTCTCGCTCTGTACAGCTGTGGTTTCAAATAAAAAACAAAATAAGGGGAGGAGCTAAATTCTGACGCCGTTTTCATATCAAATTTAAAGGGGACTGAGGCGATAATTTAGTCTACAGTTTATGAGCTAATTACAATAGCTACAGCTTCCCTAAAATAGGCCTAGCAACGCCTATGTGTGTGTGTATTTATGGTTGGTTGTGATCCTCCGTCTAACCCGCCGTTGGGCCCCGTTTAGACTAGTATGTCTTAGCTTTAAAGGGCACCTATGGTGAAAAATCTCCTTTTCAAGCTGTTTGGACAGACATATGTGTATGTGTGGTGTATAGACCATCATATTGGGGCGATATAAACACACCCAGTCCTTTTTTTACAATTTAACAACATAAAAATGGTGGACCAATTGGAGCAGTTTTGAGACCGACCGCAACTTGACGTAGGAGTGTGGTCCACCCGCCCACCGAATTGACTGGCAGCTGCGTATTAACATGTCTCCGTAGTAACATATAATCATATTAACCAGACACAGGACCACGACGTGCGCACACTCAGCAACCGTAAATAAAAGTCTGTTCAGTTCTCTAGGATCATCAATCATCATCAAATGTGATCAAAAGTGAGTTTGATAAGTTTAAAATGTTTTAAAACAGTGCATGTGTGTAATGAATTACAGCGATTTACTTCAGCTTTACTTCATCAACACAGCCGCGTGTCAGAACAATAATAAAAGACGCTTCAATCCCGGTTTGTGGACGTTAAATCAGGTTTATTTTGTACATTATCGTAACAGATATCCATACAGCAGTGGAGATTAACCTGTATCCTGTCACATTTGCGTGCAAAAACAGTGCAAAGCTAAACGCGCGCTGTCTGTGTGTGTGTATTTGTGTGTGTTTACTTGTGTGTGTGCGTGAACTTTGTAACGACATTGTGTGTGACTGATCCTTGCAACTCCACAACATGCATCAAATACTCATTGGTAAAGTTCTTACTGTAGTTTTTCCTCACAAACGTTACGTGAGATCTTACTCCTTTGTGTTTGTCTGTTGTCTGACGCAGCCGAGAGAGCCGCTGCCAGGCACGTGGAAACGGTGGGCATGAAGGACTAGCCTTAAAGGCGCAGTAGACAAAAACCGCTAGCTGATGCTAAATGCTACAAAGTAGAAACTTATGACAGGTATAATAAAAAAAATCTGATGTGTGTTTTGAGCTGAAACTTTACAGACACATTCTGGAGACACAAAAGACTTGTATTAAATCTGGAAAAAGTGGTAACCTAGGTGCTCTTTAAAATGGCATTTTAGAACAAAAATGATCCATGTCCACAATGCTGTTTCACCTAGCATTTCTGAACAGCCCTCTGTCACACACACAGACACACACTCTGTCATGTGCTCTAGCATATGCGCACGTCTGAGCTCCAGGCAGTCAGTGGGTGCTTTGAGCACAAAACCCCAGAGAGCAGTGCACGTCGGACAGTTTATTAAGGATGTACCGCTGAATTGCGTTTCACTATAGTTGTTAAACATGATATTTATTGCATGGCACCAACCAACATAACTTTGTAAAGTTAGGGCTCTTAGAGGGTAATAAGTCATAAAAATATGCCTACCTTGCAAATTTTCACCAAAAAAAGTTCACATGGCAGGAGTGATTTTTTTTTTGTTTTTGACTTCAATGGTAGAAGCAATGCTGTGACGAGTGCTGTTGATTGAGTTAGTGACAACTAGTGGATTTTTTGGCATATCAGACTTCACCCAAACGGTAGAGATGGCTCAGTTAGGTTTATTTAAGTTAGGTACTAGTCCTTTTAATAAAATATGGTAAACCATTTGGTTGAGCAGGCAGTTAAAGGGTTAATCTTCTCTATCTAATGACTCTTCAGCTTGTTGAATCTATCAGGTAACGTGTCACAGAGTCAGTAAACACTTCATCAATCTTTCGCTTTCACACTTGTACTTATGCCGAGTTCAGACTGCATGATTTTAGCCCTGATTTTGACTCGCCGACAGGTTTTGAGAAATCGCCGACAAATGCCTGAAATCACAAGCAAATCGATGCTCGTGCACGCGAGTGACAATCACACAGTATGAACTATCAAGGACTCAAAATAAGAGAATCGCCAATGAGTCGCCGATGCCAGTGAGATATTTGGCATGCTAAATATCTGGAGCTGTTAGCGATGCAAATCATGCCGTGCGAATGTGTTCTGCCTGAAAATAACATCCGCGATCACCTACAGCCAATAAGAGAGTAGCATTCACTAGCGTGGTTACCTGCAGGCCAGCGGGAGGCTGGGGAAGAAGATAAAATAGCTCATTTTCAGTTTATTTGGACCCAAGAAATGAAGGAAAAATGATTGTAAATTTGGCAGGAGCACTGTATCTGTTTGATGTGTCATCTGATCAATATCACAATCAAGTCGAAAAATAAAAAAAAGTTGAGGAGAGATTGATAATTCTCTTCAAAAACCAGGTGAGCAACACAGGTTTCTAAAGCTAAAGTCTTCTGTTTACATTATGGAGTTAATAACGAAAGATATATAATACGTGATATATATTACATGACCTCACGTTGTTTCCATGTCACTTCTCGCGTTTGTTTGGCTGTGAGACGTAGTTTGGACAAAGTTGTCTGTGATTCTTCCTATTTTAAAGTCATGCAGTGTGAACTCTCCTGTCGCCGATCCATACTACAGTGTAAACACAGCGCCGACAGAACGCTAGCCCAGATAGTCATGCAGTGTGAAAACATTCGTGACACGATTACTTTGAAAATCATTATAACCATTATAACAACACAGATCACTCTGCCTATTCATGCCATAGTCCTGCCGAAAAAGTGATTGACAGGTGGTAATCTGTGTGTAACTTACTTCTTTTTATTCATGATTTGGTTATGGGTAAAACATAGAGCATGCGGGTCAGGTAGTTGAAACGGTAAGCTACAAATAAATAATTAGTTATGAATTAATTAATTATTCATAATTATTTAATTCACCACCGCCTATGACGATGATGCTATCGTCCATCACGATGTTTAACATTAGACATCGCACAATGCCAAATTGGTCGACATCGCCCAACCCTATTTGTATTTGGTTGTAGTCATTTCCTCTAATTGTCATGCCCTGTAAAACCTTTGGAATCAAACCCATGCTACAAGGATATAGCAAACTAGAAAAACAAGTGCGTTATAAGGATGCAGAAGGTACCTCATGATTTGTACTTTAATCCCTTTATTTACGAAGCAGTGACAGATGAACGCATTGTTTTGGAGTGCTTTCTAACAGCACATCCCAAAACAATTGAATCAATAAGCAAACAGCAGGTGGTCTTTTGTTGTCCTCCATGCATTTGATCTCATGTACATTTAAAATATGAAATCAATCTTTACTTGTTGCCTTTGCCTGGCACATTGTGTTGTTTTTAGCCTTGATTATATGTAGCACTAGCTAGGATAGGCGATTTAGCATTTTAACAGAATTATTATAAGAGAATAGTTAAGCCAAATAATTGAATTACCCCATAATTTACTCAACCACAAACCATACCTGGTGTATATGACTTTCTTCCGGTAGACAAACAGTAGGAGTAGTTTTAAATGTTATACTAGCTCTTCCATGCTGTTTAGTGGTGATGGGTAGTGGCTTTTTTGTGGTTACGAAAGTGCAAAAAAATCTCTTGTGAAACTAACCCATAAGCCACCAGGTTATTAAGACTAAGCAGATCTATTTGTTTTTGATAGTAACATTGTTTTTGTTTATTCATTCATTTTCTTTTGGATTAGTCCCTTATTCATTAGGGGTCGCCACAGTTAAATGAACCGCCAACTATTCCGGCATATGTTTTACACAGCGGATGCCCTTCCAGCCCAACCCAGTACTGGAAAACACCCAAACACTCTCACACATTCACACACACACTCATACACAACGGCCAATTTTGTTTATTCAATTGCTCTATAGCGCATGTGTTTAAACTGTGGGGGAAACTGGAGCACCCGGAGGAAACCAATGTCAACATGGGGAGAACATGCAAACCCCACACAGAAATGCCAATTGGCCAAACCGGGACTCGAACCAACAACCTTCTTGCTGTGAGGTAACAGTGCTAAGCACTGAGCCACTGTGCCACCCATTGTTTTTATTTATTATAAACTTAAATCACTGACTTCCGGTGGCTGTCAAATGCACATTCTCAAACCTTTTTTGGTTGACATCTGATTCGAGGTATGACGACGGTTGTGCAAAAGCTTTTACAGTGAAATCCTTGACAATTTAACTTATCATTTTCCACTTTCAATTTACATAGATTCTGGCAAGCATACATCACAAATTCTAGTGAATGTGCCATAAGAGGTCAAAAAGTTGTTCGTGGGAAACTGGGCCTGCCCTGGAGGCTTTTTCCTATGACTGCATTCCGGTAACTACCTGGTGCAAAAGCCTCTTTTTGCTAATCACTCCAGAATCCTGTTTACACATTGACAAAGCAACATTCAGATGTAAACCGGCCTAAAATGTTTTGAGTTTTTTATTCTTCCAACCACTTCCTAAAGTTGTTAAAAAAGCATTCTTCTCTAAAAAACCTTTTACCTGCATTAACCAAAAAGGACTACCTACCTTCTGCTTGTTGACTCAAGCGCATGTCATCATTTTGCCAAGTACGACGCGATCCTGGATTAACATCTATGTTGATCCTGGAACATCATTGTTGTTTGAAAATGTAATCCATACTTATTCTCTACCCCTAAACCCAACCATAACTGTAAATCATTCCCAAAATTAGAGGGGGACAATAGTTGGATAAAAATCATGTAGAAGTGCATAAACCTAACCTTAAGCCTAAACCTAACATAAACGGTAAACATATCCCTTAATTCTGATTGGAATGTTGTTCCAAGATCAACATAGATGTTAATCCAGGAACATTTCCTACTTGGTGAAATCAGGTTGGCGTGACTTATGTAGACATCATCTTTTTTAATGTGCACCAAAGCAAGATACTCATACTTTGCTGCATCCCAAAACACAGATCACAATTGAAGTCAACCATTGCCATACACATCTTCTAATGTGTTTGTTTTCTCTTAAACCAGCAACCCAGAAAGCATTTTTTGTGTTTTAAAGATGTCTAATAGACGTCTAAACATAGTCGTAGTATAGTAAAAATAGTCGTCTTGGCTAAAACAAGGCTAAATTTGGGCTGTCAGTGAAAATCTAACAGATGTCTAAGAATAGCCCAAAACTAGACTAGTCGTCAAATAAACAGAAATAAATGACTACACATATTAAGTCTGTCTAATTGACAACTAGTCTAGTTTTGGGCTATTCTTACACTGTACAACCCAAAAAGTTAAGGTAACTCAAACCGTTTGAGGAAACCGATTGCAACAAACCATTTAATTTCAAAAACGAATCCTAATGAGTACTGGGAACTTAATACATCTGAGTAAAAGAAGCCAATTGAGCAAAGTAAAACCCTATAAATGAAGAGAACTCAAACCAACTGAGTACTGTAAAACCCAATAAGTTAAGGCAGCTAAAACCGTTTGAGGAAACCAATTGCAACAAACCATTCGAGTTAAAAAAACAAATCTATATGAGTACTGTGAACTTACTCCATTTAATTTGAAGTAATGAGGTATTTAATTAACTCATTACCTTCAACACTGAATTCAAAACTCTTTTCAAATAATTAACTTTCAGTAGATTTTGAGTTAACTACACTCATTTCATTTGATAAAGTTGACTGTTGGGTTTTACAGTGTAGATGTCTATTAGATTTTCACTGATAGCCCAAGTTTAGCCTTGTTTTAGCCAAGCTGTCTACGTTTAGATGTCTATTAAACACCTAATTTTTAGCTAGGAATGGTAGGAATCATCTCTGATTTCACACAATTGAAAGTTTGTCCTTGTCATTTTACGATCTACTTTCCATTTAGTATTCTCTTTTGTGTCGCATGCACTTTGATACCTTCTAAACCGGCCTCAGTGACATCATAAAGAAAGAAGTGCCAGTCACGATGTTCCTCAATTTTGTTTGTCTGATCTAAAACCGCATCATTAGCAAAAACATATTGTGATTCAAATTTGCATCCGCCTCAATAACCACTGTAATGATCACCAAATGGCGTTTTTGTCTCTTGCGATTCTCTGTTGGGGTAAAGTCTTCTTCCCGAGGGTCAAGATGGGTTTCGAACAGCCAATTGAAGACGGCTCTCATAGGCACCACCTTTGTGCGTTATAACACAAATCATTTTGTATTTGTACTTTGTCACTCCTAATCCTCATAGGGTTCATGGTTTTCCACTTAGGGCACAATTAAGCTTGTAATTAGTAAGACAATCTCTATGAGTGGGCAACTGGTGTAAATCAAGTATACATGAGTAGAAATCAGTGGAAAAAACAACAATAGAAACTAATCACAACACATCATAGCAGTCACTTACCTTCTTTTCTTCAGGGACCAGATTCTACATTGAGCATCAGGTTATTACAAACATTCACATGAACTGATATTAGATAGGATGACACAGCGGCTCAGTGGTTAGGACTGTTGCCTTACAGCAATAAAGTCACTGATTTGAGTCCCAGCTGGGTCAGTTGGCATTTCTGTGTGAAGTTTGCATGTACTCCCCGTGTTCGTGTGGGTTTCTCCCTGGTGCTCCGGATTCCCCCACAGTCCAAACACATGCGCTATAGGTGAACTGAATAAACTAAATTGGCCGTTGAGTGTGTATGGATGTTTCCCAGTACTGGGTTACAGCTGGAAGGGCATCCGCTATGTAAAACATATGCTGGATAAGTTGGCGGTTCATTCCACTGTAGCGACCCCTGATTAATAAATGGACTAAGCCAAGGGAAAATGAATGAATGAATTATATTAGATAAACACTAGGTCAAAAATAATGTGTTACTATGCAAGTGGGTCACATCCTATTACCTGGCATAGTTTTGTTTCAAAGCTAAGGCCAAAAAGTCTCATTCTAGATTATGTTTTCTAAAAATACCCTAGTAAAATAGGCAGACACAATACTAAGGTGCATTTAATCTCTTTAATCCCAGTGATGGTAACATTATACACACATGAACATTCACAACATCTCAAAGGCATAACATTATTACATATATGACTGAGTAACAATAAGGCGTTATACATTGCCTTCTGCTGATCATCCATTGCTTGCCAAAGTCTCTCTAGGTCAATGATTTAGCAAAGTGCCAAGCTGGTTCATTAAATCTACTTGAATGTTCAGCAGTAATGTTCAAGGAAACCACAACACCCAAGCTACTGATAAAGGCTCAAGTTTATATAAAATGATGTTTTATCTTGGTGAGAAATGGAGATGAGCTGCATGAGTGTTTATATATATATCAGTACACATGCATACCTATGATATGAATTGACACACTGGGATATTTTTATACATATATCGAGTTAAAAACCATACAGTGTACATTCACTAGAGAGTCATTCTCACAGAAAGCGTTTAAAATGTGGAGCTCAAACCAAAAAAAGTGGAATGAAAGAAACGTAAGATCTGGATGCGGATTGTTTTATGGCCTGTTTTTACTGAGTGGTATGGTACGCTATGGTTCGGTACGCTTTTATGGCTGTTTCCACTGTCAAAAGGTACCAAAAAAGCAAAGCCTACTGTACCACCTTTTGGGTACTCTTTTGAAAGGGTACCTAGCACAACAAAAGGGAACCAAAAGGCGAAGAAAGATGCGCAGCTGAACTATTGGTTTACAGAGTTACGTCACTCGCTCGTGCACAAGCCAGGAGAATAAAAACAAAGGAAGCGCCATTTTTAAATACAGAGCTGAGACATTATATTGTAGTAATAAATACATATATTAACGAGCCATGGTCAAGCTTAAACAAACGTTGGCCACAAAGCCAAGAAGAAGAATCTAGACTGTCGTTGTTTACAAGGCCGTCTAAAGCATGAGCGGTTATACTTTCTCACGTACGCGTCTATATTTAAAATAACAAACTTCTTGAGCTGATGATAATAATGTGCCATGATCATTGAAGTGCTTCTGACATCCGATCCTTTCAGAAACAGACAAACAAGTGAACCACGAAAAAAAACTAAGGAGCAAATGATTCTTTCAGCAACCTAAAACATGAACAAACTGCCATGTTAAACTATTATCATCACCTTCTGGACTATTATGAACTCAGAATGACGGAATTACTTTCTAACAAAGGTTACATGTGCTGCTGAAGATTAAAGATGCAGATGAGAGGTTTGCTCTGACTGTGGGCTATATGTTGTGTGTTGTTTTTGAACCCAAATAAGGACTAAGTGATGTTTTATAAACAAATTTTGATAGGAGCACGATCAGTCTTTGACGAGGCTAATTCATCACAGACAATCATTCTATTATCCAATCATCTCAAGACCAAACCCCTATTAATAGTCAAACACGTCGTACAGCCGTTTTCTCTTGACTTTTTCTCCATCCCAAATCCACACTATTAAACCCGATACCTACTTAAATCTAAGGGGGGAGCGTTCTCAAGCCAGGCTAGACACTGCACTCATCCCCATCTCTCTCTATCCTGATAAGGAGAAGAACACGGGTTTGGGTGTCTCCCTGAGCTCAGAGCCCTCTCCCCGGACAGCACGCCAAATACGCATATTCTATTCCGTCAAATATCTGAATGTGAACTAGTGAAATGTATGCTGTGTGTAGTTGCTTTTGTTGTTGTAACTTTCTGTAAGTGGTAACATAGAGACTGTAAGGGTCTGTATGTGTTCATATATGTTCATTTATTTATTTTATATAATTGCAGACGTTACAGTAGGCTATTTTGCACTATAATTGATCTGCAGTTATAATCAACTTATGTTCATAAAAAGGTTAGTCATGAACATTTATACACAAGTATTTATGTGTTTAAGCATCTGCTTTGTGAAAAGAGCTTCTCATATGATATGTGAACGATCCGTGCAGCTTTACTGTAGACATTTCCTTGAGCAACAATGATGTCGACTGTAACTTTCTGTCGTACACCACGCCCACCAAATTGGTACCCTTTTGGCAGTGGAAATGCAAGCCTGATAAAGGTTACCTGTACCATACCACTCAGTGGAAACTGGCCATTAGTTCCACAAATGCAGTATTTTCACTGCAGAGGATTAAATGGACAAAGTCTAGTTCATTTTTAGCTAAGTAAAGAGCTGAGTAAAACACAAAGAGATTTCTGTATGAAGTGCCATTAGGAAATAAAATAGGAAAACCAACAGTAGAGGACGATTAACAAACATTAAAATGGTCAAAATTATAATTTAATACAACAATAAATAGCTCAGCTAATTCAGTTAACAGTCCAAATAATGGAAAATAAACACTACAACACAAATGTTTCAGTAAGTACTACACAAGTAGGAGAGCCATTAGGAAAATTCAACAAAAAGCCATCATTTTATGTCATTAAAATGTTGATTCATTTACTGTTGCCAGCAGAAAGCGATTAGTCAAATGCCAATGCCATGCAAAAAAACTGGAGATAATGAAATGTTCATGCAGCGTGCTGTCTTGGAAGCCAAATTAACGTTCACCAAACTACATGCAAGAAAGGTGGCAGTGATGGAAGGTGAACTTTGCTAGGGGAAAAAATGAACATTATAATATATTGCTTCCAAGAGCAGGCTCATGTGAAATTGTTAGGTGGCTCATGTTGCAATTTAGTAACGTTACTGAACAAAAGTGATTGTGAGAAATGTCAGTACTTTCTGTTGAATCTTCAAGTAGTCCTTCAAAAATACCATGACCAAAATCCAAGATAAATTTTTTAGGTAACATAGGCGTGATTGGTTCACTCATCTGTCTTTTTGCCATGATGAAATGGTTTTATGTGTCATCTGTTTGAGAATGTCAGTGTAGAAGGGAACTAAAGATAAGAGACAGGATGCTAGTGATACACAACATGCCTCCGTGGCTTATGGGTCCTGGAAGGTTGCCACTACCACTTCTGGGTTCATCCCCCATCTTAGCTTGAGCTTGAGCTTGAGCCTGTTTTACTGCATGCTGTTCTGCATAGACCATGTACAGCTCAACACAACGTCGAGCCTTCATTTGTTCTATTAGCATAGGATAGCCAATCTCCATAATGCTAACAGTGTCATCGTCGTCATCATCATTGGCTTCTGCTGCTCTTTCCTGCGTATGCTTTTGAGGTTGACTGGGTGTTTCTGGTGGGTTTGTGGTTACAGAATCATCTGTACTAGCTGCAGAATTGGTTCTTTCAAAAGTGCTGTTGTTGTTTGTAACATTTTCTTGAACTTCACTTGGATCATCACCTAATTTTGCTGCCTGAGGCTCAAAGAGTTCAACGGATCTCCTGGATCTTCCTTCTGATTTCTCTCTGAGTAAATCTGTCCTCTTCACACACTTGTCCATATACTTGTCATAGGACTCAGGAGGAGGATTCTGGAAGATTTCATGAGGGTTAAGATTCCCTTGTCCCGCAGAGGCCGATCCTGCTTTGCCAGGAATGCCGCCTTGAGAGTTAGTGTTCTCGTTCACGTTACCGTCAGGTGGAGTTTGGCCATACCGTCTGTACATGTAGTGATTATAGTAGTATTCCTCCTGAGGGTTGTGAAAGTGGAAACGGGGGCGGGGGAAACTTCCCAGGCCATATCCCAGAGCCATACCAGCCACAGCCCCAGCCCCAGCAGCTATAACTGCTTGCTTGCCGAATCCCTTTGATTTGTAAGAAGGAGCCATACCCATGCCCTGCACTGACTGGGCGAATGGTGATCTGCCACCATATCCATAACCTCCATAGTTGCCACCATAGGCTGGGCTCATGATTTTATTGTTGGGGTTCCAGTTAGGATACTGCGCCGCTCCAGGATATCCGCCTGCTCCTGCAACACCTCCACCAAACTGGTTAGGACTGGAGCCTGCTCGGACTGGATAACCTGGATAGGAGCCACCAACTGGGTATGGGTTTCCACCAGGGTACCTGTTGGGGTACGATCCTGCTCCAGCTCCAGGATATGATGCTCCCCCTGGGTAGCTACCTTGTGCTGGGTAACCACCTTGTCCTGGGTAACCACTACGTCCTGGGTAGTTACCTTGTGGATATCCACCTTGCGCTGGGTATCCACCTTGTGCTGGGTAACCGCCTTGCGCAGGATAGCCACCTTGGGCTGGGTATCCACCTTGTGCTGGGTATCCACCCTGGTTAGGGTATCCAGCACGTCCTGGGTAGCTTCCTTGGTTAGGGTATCCTTGACCTGGGTTAGAGCCTGCTGGTGGATATCTTCCTTGACCAGGGTACCCACCTCCAGCACCAGGATAGGGAGGTGGATTCTGGTTTGGTACTTGAGGTTGGCGAGGATAGTTTCCAACGGACGAGTGTGTCCCATGTGATGAGGTGCCTTTACTGCTGCTGCTGCTGCTACTGCTTCCACCTTTGTTTCCCGTGCTGCTTCCACCTTTGTTTGAGCTACTACTAGTTTTACCCCAGCTGAATCCACCTTTGGATCCACCCCCGCGTTTGGCCACAACTGACACCACAAGAGCCAGACAGAGCAATAGTATTGTTAAGCGACCCATCTGCATGGAAAAAGAGGGATGGGTTCAAAAACGTGAGAAAACTTCCATCAGATGACGGATTACGTTTAACTATCTGACAACATAGTTAATTTTAAGTTTATACTGTACATAGTTTTTGCAGGAATGTTTGTACCTAATTTTACTTTATTTCACACTAGGGTTGGGCCGATAAACTTCACGATGCTGAGTCGGCATCGCCCCACCCCACATTTATATTGATATATAACTTATTTGCATGTCATCTTAATAGCAATAACAGTCTTTGCATGAGCTGTGTTAAATTTTACTTATAGCTGCTGCTTGCACGGCTGACAGCATCGTGAGGATTAAATGAAGGATTACACAGGACCTCTCGCACTTAAAATGTGTAGATTCAGTGGCAAACGCTGTTACCTGCAAACCCCATCCCACAGACTTTACAGTGAATGGCTTTAGTTATTTTCATAGCGGACTTGAAGCCACTGGAAGTCTTTTATCCACTCTTGGAAAAAGAGTAAATGGTGGATTAACATTCAGCACATGATCACTAATAAGATGTGCCATTATTAGTAACTTTAGGGGGTATTATAACAAAATCTGTCAGTGTTATTTTCAATCTCTCATCTTCAGAGCTTCACATTTTCACGGTTGTAGCTGCTGTAATCTGAAGGCAGAAAGCGTTGACTGAGTGATTGACAGCTAATATTAACCAATCCATTCGCGTTCAGTTCTAGAGCAGTGGGCCAATAAGAAGAGCACAAAGGCGGGGCAAGCATTGCAGGCTTTTTTACTTCAGCAAGTTCACATAACAACTGTTATAATCTGTTCCTGAGCGCTGCGTTTTTTTAGGTGCAAAGATGCATTCTGCATAAATGTCTCCTAAATCGGGTGAGGATTTTGCAGTGAAAACAGGTTGCATGGCAACAATTTATGCATTAGCATAAAAAGTGCATTAGCATAAAAGTGATTGACAGGTGGTAATTTGTGTGTAACTTTATTTATTTATGGTTTGATTATGGGTAAAGCAAAGACCATGTGGGTCAGGTAGTGAAAACGGTAGGCTACAATTAATTAATTCGTTATGAATTAATTGATATTTAACAAAAACCACTCCACCCCTGCCTACGACAAGGATGCCATCGTCCATCGCAATGTTTCACAAGACATCGTACGATGTCTAATTGGTCAACATCGCCCAACCCTATTTCACACTAATTCATAGTAGTAAATTGAACTAGTTGTGGTGATCAACATATTATGTGGCCCAAATATGTAAACACACTCACTAAATGGAAACTTGCTATGTAAATATAGCCATATTAGACTATATTAAAAGACTTAGGGCCAGCATAAACACACCTGCCATTAAAAATCCTTTCAAGATTTCTTTAATTGGATATTTCACCCAAAAATTAAAATTACCACATAATCTACACTTCCCCAGATGGTTTTAAAGCTTTATAAGTTTCTTTCTTCTATTAAACACAAGAGAGAAAAAAGACTATGGAATTAAATTGGTGCCAGCTACAAGCATTTAATGCATGTTATTTTGTGTTCAACGGAGGAGAGAAACTTTTGAACAAATTTTGAACAAATGAAGGGTAAGTAAATGATGACAGAATATAGATTTTTCGGTATTAGCATTTCCCACTTTCTGGATGTCAGTGGTTTCCGGTTTCTATCGTTCTTCAAAATATCTTGTTCAACAAAACAAACAAACAAACAAACTGGTTTGGAAAAATTCAAATATCAGTAAATGATGAGAGAATTGTCATTTTTAGCTGAACTATCCCTTTAAGACAGACACACAATGAAATATTTGCATTGAAAATATGTGGTTCGAGATTTTTGTGGCTGAACAAATCTCCAGCATCATCATGTTTCATAAAGGTTTCAAACACATTAAAAGACACGATCACACATCTAAACAATAGAATGAAGTTTCTGAAAGAAAATGTAAATTTTGGGTGTGGCAAATTGCCACTTGTTTTCCAATATGTTGTTTATACATGTGCAAAGAATACATATGATTTTGGATGCATCCAATGTGACATGGACAACATCTTATTTTTTAAATAACACATTTGTCATTAAGTCTTTAATAATGTATGCATCTATAAAATGAGAGCTAGCCCCAGCCACACATATAGTGCTGCTCAGATTCATGGTGACAATCAAAAACATATCTGTTATGTTCATCTCAGCGCATGATTGACCACAAATGCACTCAGTGATTACAGTAGTGCGTATGTGTGTGTGTCTGTGTGTGTGTGTTTGTTAGATATATATCAGTCAATGAATGTGTGTGTGTGTGTGTGTGTGTGTGTGTGTGTGTATGTGTATAATGTTCGGAGGCCATTTTCGCTTATTTACGTCAGTTTGAGCGGTAAGAAATCCAAAACATCTAACTAAATGGTCTCCAAATAAAATATAACATAATATAATATAATATAATATAATATAATATAATATAATAATCAGTAACAACCCCTCGTTGTTTTATTTTCCTATTATACATTTATCAGTTACATAATTAACTTCTTCATAACATGAGCGAGGATTGAATAATATATAATACGTAAATATTCGATACCCAAATTGATATTAAATGTAAACAAAAACAGGCCGCGTGTACATTCACAAACGCTTTAAATAGCGTGACTATTATTAGGCGTGTGACCGTCAACTGCACCTGTTATTATAAAGCAAAACGTTGAGCTATAGTGAATCAAACACCAAACGTAACACAATCCGTTGTGTTTACTCTAATAATAAACGTGTTTTAATCGCTAACCTACCTTTGGGCTGTTTTTAGCGAGTCCTCTCTTGGGCGATTGTTGTCCCTTGGATGCGCGACGCCGTTAGTGACGATGAAGTTTCCACAGCCGTGCGCGCTCACGAGAGCTGAGTAACAGTCGTCATCTGCGCATGCGCATTGGCCGTAATCTCTTCTTACACGATTTACCAGAAATGTCGTAGGGATTCTGGCCACAGCTAATGTCTATTTAATTACATTTTTTTTGCAGATGTTTTGTTTTTTTAAGCCAGAATATAATTTGTCCATCACGAAACACTTTCCTGCCAAAGGTACACAATCCTTTGGGGTCAAGTTTCAAATGTTAATGTAAGAAACAGAGTTAATTTACGTTTAATCCAGGCTACGTAATCAGATTTCCAGAAAATAAGTACTTATAATTAAACTACATTAAGTAAATACAGAATAAAATACAGAAAATTAATAATTTAATGATTTCTTTTTTCTCTTTATAGGCTTGTTTGCCTTTTGTAAAATGTCAAATATAAACCATAATACATTGTAATTTAATAAACAGTACATAACCTAATGCTTGGTCACCAAACTTGTTCCTGGAGGGCCGGTGTCCTGCAGAACACACCTGAACAAGCTAATCAAGCTCTTACTAGGTATACATGAAACATCCAGGCAGGTGTGTTGAGGCAAGTTGGAGCTAAACCCTGCAGGGACACCGGCCCTCCAGGACCGAGATTGGTGACCCCTGGCCTAATGTGTGTGTATAGATGTTTTCCAGAGATGGGTTGTGGCTGGAAGGGCATCCGCTGTGTAAAACATATGCTGGATAAGTTGGCGGTTCATTCCGCTGTGGTGACCCCAGATTAATAAAGGGACTAAGCTGAAAAGGGCGACGCAGTTGCGCAGTAGGTAGTGCTGTCGCCTCACAGCAAGAAGGTCGCTGGATCGCAGGTTCGAGCCTC
>CAIGQZ010035066.1:7296417-7314507 GCA_903798205.1 Danio tinwini
GTTTACTCCTTCGATTGCAGATGCTAGTTTTTATTGCTAGATGTAGAGAAAGGACTTATCACACTAAAGATTTATGTGATGAGTCCAATTTCATGTCAATTTGACCAAATAAGAACAAAATACAATATCCCCAAAACACAGTTTATTAGATATATACAGATCCACAGTTTTATGATTTATAACACCGTAGACTTTCCGACTCTACCTACAGAAATATTCCTTGACACCATTTTCAGGGTTCATACGATCATGGAAAAGTCATGGAATTTTGACAGGGCATTTTCCAGGCCTGGAAAAGTTTTAGAAAAACAAAAAACCCCACAAAGTTTTGGAAAAGCCATGGAAATTAGTTTAACAAATATCTGTACACTTGAATTAGGGCTGCGCAATATTGGAAAAATCAGACATCACCATATTCTGTATTTCTCTGATATATATTGTGATGTGATTACAGTTTCACCAGATGATTTAACAGGTTTATTTGGATTGATTGTGGGAATTTTGTAGAGGAGTGAATCTCCAATAATATATAACAAATAAATTACAAGCATAGATAAATATAATATAGTAATGATAAAAGTGAATTATAGTTTTCAGGTATTCACTATTCAGGTACAGATATTGAATAATCAACACTGCACAGTCTTTATTGTATATTATTTAATCTTTATTAAAGTTACAAAACATCCCTGTGGCCGGATGTTTTAAAATGTGAAATATTGAAATGTTCACACAGTCACAGGCCTTAAAGGCACAGTTTACTCAAAGATTAAAATGTACTCACTATTTACTCACACTTCACTTGTTTCAATACTTTAGGAGTTATTAAATTATATTCTTTTTGTGTTCATTTAAAAAAAAAACATGTTTGAAACAAGTGAAGGGTGTAATAAAAATGGTAAGTAATTTTTGGGTTAACTATCTCTTCAAAAATGCATGCAGATGATAAACTTTTACTCTATTATGATTAATCTCTATATTAAACTATAATCTCAACATTGCATATCCTGTGATGTGACTATTGCGGACGCACACATTACGATATCGATGCTGTAACGATATATTGTGCAGCCCTAACTTGAATATAGGTTAGTTGTCTTTACTTATTTTCTGTCCTTGGCCCAAAACTTGCTCTCACATTGTTAGTGCTGTGTAAGCGTTATCAAAGTCACTTTTACATAATATAAAAACTCATTTAAACTAAATAGATTGTTGCGTGTTCTATGATGTGCTGGAATAAATTTAAACGTCATTGTTGAACGTCATGAAATATTACGTCATGAAAATGTACTTGAAAGTCTTGGAAAAGTCATGTTTTAGTAGTAAAAATATGTTTCAGCTCTCAAAGGTAATATAAGTGTGATTTACTCTTTAATCTCCTCACAAAATCTAACTTCAGTAACAAAGTAAAATCAACAATGGGAAAGCGAACTTCAGTTGACTCTCAGAGGAAATTTGGCAAGACATTATAAGATCTTCAATTTGTCTGCGACATACAATTGTTCAATTTAAAGTGGTCCATCACCTACATCAGACAAAATTAGCCAAATTTTCACCAACTATAAATCCTTAATAGATGTGAAGCAGAGATAGCTAATTATACACACATTTTGCTCATGTTCTAAACTTACCAAGTTCTGGCAATTTATTCATTTATTTTCTTTTTGGTTTAGTGCCCAACCCATCTCTGGGAAACATCCATACACACTCATACACCACAGACAATTTAGCTTACCCAATTCACCTGTACTGCATGTCTTTGGACTGTGGGGGAAACCGGAGCACCCGGAGGAAACGAATGCAGGGAGAACTTGCAAACTCCACACAGAAATACCAACTGACCCAGCCGAGGCTCGAACCAGCGACCTTCTTGCTTTGAGACGACAGCACTACCTACTGTGCCACCGCGTCGCCCGTTCTGGCAATTATTATTTAATTTCTTTTCAAGTATTTTGCATGTATCAATTGACGCTTGCCCTATTATAAGAATATTTGGTGTAATTACAGATCCCAGTTTAGACAATAACACCAAAAATATGATTTCTATCTCAACATTAAGCGGACCCGGTGGCAGGTCCGGTGACGTCATAGACTTCCCCTTTAATTTTTAAAGGCCGTGGGTTGCACAACACCCTGGAAGTGGCTCCGTTTGAGAGTGGAGAAGCTATATTTTATGCACATATGCATCACTTCTAGGTTTTTTTTTACTGTACAAATGTTATTTACACTTAAATACACAGTATACTGGGTACCCGAGCTGGGTAATGAACATTGGTTTATTTTCATATCTTATAGTCATTGACTAATTTTAATGTAATGTTATGATGCCTAAAATGCAAAGGAGATAAAATAAGTAATGTAAACTCATGTTCCTATAGTTATTATCATGTAAAACTAAGCAGAAGCAAATATGTATTATTTAATATGAATGATCAAAAAGTTATTTTCCCAGGATTCAGATGAACTGAAACAGTTTGGCCATTTCACAAGATAGAGATAAAATTATTTTTCCTAGTGTTTGCTGCCCTCTGCTGGTTTCAAGCAGAACTGTCTGGAGAAGCTAAAACCTCTAAATAGATAATCTACACCCTTTCAAAAAAGCATTTTAGAAAAAAAAAAAATAAATCGCCCAATGTTGAAGTGGTTCATCATAAAACAGAAAAATATTAAAATATTATTTATTACTTTCACCAGTTTCTTATGTAAATTCAAAGGGTTTTCTATTCAATTACACTGGAATTTTTCATTTTTAGCAATGCATTTGGATATGGAAGGCTTTCAAAATTTGGTAGGCAGAAAATACATAAACAAAATGGTATAGCACCTCTCATCAGTTGGAATACAATAACTTTTGCATAGATTATGGTAGAGACATTTTTCTTTTTTCCTCTGATTACACACATCTGCAGGAACCACCAAAATCATTTACAGCAACATAGACCACACAGAACCTAAAAGGTACACTTTCAAATCTGAGTTTATAAAAAAAATACAAAAAGCGCCTCTTTTTTAGGTGTTTATTATAACACAGACAACATATACAGTTATTTTAAATACTTTCAATAGTGTTTTATGAAAATTCTAAGGGTTTTCTTTAAAATTATACCAATTTTTTGCATTTACACCTCTGCATGTGGATTTGGGAAGCTTTTAAATTTGGGTAGGCAAAATCCAGGCCGAAATCCCAAAATAGCACTAGACTTTAAAGGGCTAATGGGGTATATGCACACAGACTTTTAATTTCAGTCAGCCAGTCCCAGGGCTTCCTGTCATCCCATATAAAATCGCTGCCTTTAAGATTTGATTTCTTTAAAAAACAGTGATCTTCACTGCCTGGCTGAGATATGATATGAAGTAGGTCTCAGACTAAATAATCACTGCATTAAATTATATTTTTCCGTGTCTTTAAAATATGGAAATTAATTTTACCCCAGTGTTCATTCATTCTTTTTTTTTTGGTTTAGTCCATCTATTAATCAGGGGTCGCCACAGCGGAATGTACCGCTAACTTATCCAGCATATGTTTTACGCAGCAGACGCCCTTCCAGCCCCAACCCAACACTGGGAAACACTCATGCACTCTTGCATTCACATACACTACAGCCAATTTAGTTTATTCAATTCCCCTATAGCACATGTGTTTGGACTGGGGGAAACCAGAGCAGCCGGAGGAAACCCACGCCAACACGGGGAGAACATGCAAACTCCACACTGAAATGCCAACTGGACCAGCCAGAACTCAAACCAGCGACCTTCTTGCTGTGAGGTGATCGTGTTACCCACTGCTCCACCGTGATGCCCTTAACTCTAGTGTTTTCAATGCAATTTCTGCACTAGCCTGTTGCTAATCACAGCGTCTTTCGTTTCTTTTTACGCTCGAACAACTAAGTGAATGCTTAAGTCTATTTACTGGTTGTATTTTAACTACATTAGAACTGTGATGCTGTAAAAGGAACCTTATCAAATTGAAAATTGTTAAGCATTAAGCTTTCACCAGAAGTTCATCGTTGACTGAAAAACACTAGCTGTGCATAGAGCCCATTGCTAGAGGTCTTTTACTGCTTAAATGGAAAGCCAAATTTCCTCCAACTTTTAATCATTAGATTAGGGATCTTATGTACCATCTTACAATGGGGAAGATTCGGTAATCCACTAAAGGTTGCAGTCAAGTTTTATCATGTTTGGCAGCCAGTCCTGACATATATAGGGCAAATAGATCCAAACGTAATATTTGCAGTTTGACTGTTGCTTATTCATTTTACATTTGTTAAGGCTATTGTGATTTATTGTATATGAGCAATATCACAAGAGTAGCAGTGCGATATGGCTGTATATCAGCACTGGAGGGAGGCGTGCGCTGGCTCGAGTGCCTTAGTGTCCCACCAGTGACGATATACAGCCATATTGCACTGCTACTCGTGTGATATTGCATTTATACAACAGTTTGACAGCATAATCGTGTATATAAAAAAAGGAAATCAAATATGGAGTCTCAAAAACTCTTTTATAAGAGGAACTACTTTCTTCCGCCATTCATACACATCTGCAGCTGATGGCAGAACAGCTTAAACCATTGCTACTTCACAAACATCACTTTAGAGCAAGTATTTGAATGATTCTCTAGCGTAATGTCTAAAGTGATGACAAAACAGGTGATTTTACTCACATTTTAAAATAAGGCTGAACAGCATGAAAAGCCATCAGTCTACAGAGATTTCTTAGTATTTCTCTGCTGCAATCGGGATTTCACAATAATTAATCCTGAAAAAAGTCAAAGCAAACACTAGAAGTTTCTGTGGTATAAATGCAGCACTACAAAATACAAGAGAGAGATCAACTCAGAATGTCACTTACCTGATTCATAATGATTTAGGGGCCGATCACACCGAACGCTTTTATGCTCCAAAAACAAGAGGTGCTTTTGGAGCCTTAAAAAAAAGGAAAAAAGAAGTGCGGTGCGCTTTTTTATGTCGCTAGGCAACAACGGAATAAGCTGGGTATTGTTCGAGAGTTGCTGTTGATATTAATATAATTATAATATTTAATAATATTGTGATAATCAGGATTTGTGAGTCATACAGCTCCGGATAACTCAAAACAGCAACAAGTCTCGTCTCCATCTTCAGAAGTCTGTTATTGTCTTGACAACAGAAGCCCCGCCTCCGCTTTCTTTTGATTGGAGAACAAAAAAGACGCAAGTGACGTAACGCAATGTCTCCGCTCAAAGTTAACTTTCTTTCAACTGCGAGCGCACAAGGGCAAAAACGCAAGGCTGTTAGTGAACCATTCATAAAAGTGTCTCTCAACGCATACAGTGCGTTCGCTGTGATCGGCCCCTTATTCAGATGTAGTTTGAAATTTACGCTGAGAAAATGCCGTTTTTCTCCCCTAAGGACTTACTATGCTGTCTCTGTTGCCATCTTGTGGCAAATGTCAACCGTCATTTTCTTGCTGATGGTGGCCGATGCACTGAATCTAATGCTCTGAAATTATAAATATGTAAAAATAGGCACTATCCTTACAAACAAACGGCATAGTTGCAATCTAAACAATTACATTCTCGCCTAAAATAGCCTCAAGACTACATACTCTGCTTACCACTCGTGCGGGCGGAGTAATACTCAAGGGTGAAAAGGCTGTAATAGTGCTGTTAAGCTGTGGTCACACTGGGCTTTTCTCCCCATAGACTTCCATTCATACGCACGCGAATGCATCAGACCGGAAACGCAGGGTCATGCGTCAAGTTTCAATTTTGCTGTGGTGCAAAGTTCAAGCTTGGTGAACTCTGACCTGCGAAATCGCTTGATTGCGTGAGACCAATCCAGGATCAATGACCTCTCTGAACAGAAAGTTAAAACACAAAGCAATCGCTCGCTTTTTTAATGTCTAATCATCTTGTTTAATCCCGCCCCTTTTCGCAGCACAGTATGACAGAATTTCGCAAGCTCAAACAAGTGTGACCGCAGCTTTATTTGCAGAATACCGCACGGCTATTAGCCAATCAGATTTAAGAACCAGACAGAAATGTTGTATGTATGTATGTATGCATGTACGTACGTATATATCATGACATGATGTAAAACAGATAACAAAACGTGCATAAATAATTGTATAGAAATGGTGCAGAGGGGCAGGGGGCTCTGTTGGAGCAAAAATAATTTGTCTCTGTTTTTCCAAATCTTTTTGAAATGGTTTTATTGAGCAAAAAAAAAAAAAACCTACAGTATATAAAAAATCTGTATTTTAATATCGGGGGTCCCACAAGTCTCTGACTAATTATGTCCATCCTGCCATTATGTAAATATTAATTCACACTAAAACAACAATGCTCCTGCTTTCCCCCCTATGAATGAATGACATCAGAGCCCTTTAAATATTTTAACCTTTTATTAACAGTCCAGAGTAATTTGACACTCTTTGTGAAGTGAATTATGTGGGCATATGCCATGCCCATCTTTTTTCTATTAATCTACTTGCATGTAGATTTTTAAAAGGCTTTATTAAAGAGAGTATAAAAGAGAACACATAAAAAGGATGACAGATAAAATAGAGAAGGGGGGAAAAAAATACATTTGCTTATTAATGCCCCAGATTTCCCAAACGTGGTGGAGAATTCCAGACTGCTGAACTAGTGCGTTTGAAGAAGCGAGGCTTGGTCTTGCTGAAGATCATCTCCAGTCTGGGCGGTTTGGGTTCTCCGAAATAAGCGTTGAGGTTCAGTGGATTATAATAGTGCTTCTTGATGGCTTGCTGCAACTGCATACCTGTACAAAACACAACAGCATGCAAATTAGGGATGCAAAATATACATCTAAAAAATTATATAATAATAATAATAATATGCAATATGGGTGACACGGTGGACACAGCAAAAAGGTCCCTGGTTCAAGGTTTGAAAGCTTTGTATGCATCCATGGAGTTATTAAACGAAAAATAAATAAATAAAAGTACCGTATTTGATGCATTTCAGATGACAAAAAAAAAAAATACTACATTGAAAGTATACGAACTCTAAAAGCTCTTATTTTAATGGTATGCAATGCTATAGCTTTTGCTTTTTATGAATGAACTATAATAAGCCAAAGCAATCACCCCTCAGCACACAAGTGGAAAGTAACATTAATTGTAGCTACAAACAATGTCCATCGATACCTAGACCCAAACATTTATCCTAGTATTTAAATTAATAATTAGACCTTCTGAAGTAAAGTATAGAAATAGTGTATTTTAGAAAAAGGTTTGGTAAACATAAATATCTGGGTCAAATGCAGATTTGAAATGTGATCGTTTTAATAGACGTCAATCTTTTTGCTTTTGTGAATGCGCCTGAATGAAACGCAGCAATATTGTAGCCATTAATCATGCAGATCTACACTCCTCTTTTCATTCTCATTCTAAACCATCTCTAAACTCGTAGTAAAACTACACCAGTACATTTTGAATGACAATAAAAAGTGTCTCTTTTAAAATTGATAAATAATACACACCCTCAGCCCAGGACGGGATGGGTTTTCTGGGTGCAGACTCGTCATCTGTTGAGTCGTCGCTGTTCTGGTCCATGCCGTAATCCTCTGGATTCACTAAAACAGTGACTTTCTGCCCTTTAGGAGTGATCTGGTAGGACTGTGGAGATTGCTGAAACACAAAAACAGGGTCAAAAACCTTGAGGAATCACTCAAAGAAACACCTAATGGAGCAGTGTTTAGTTAATGGATACCTGTGATGTTTTAAACACCGATGTTTGTGTCTTCATTAGGTTGTGGTATCTATTGTTATTGTTTAGTGTAAATTTGTCTCTTTTTTGGTGTTATTCCTATGGCTTTAGTTTAATGCAAATTTTCTTTAGGTTTTTTTGGAATTGATTTTGATGATTTATAATGTAAATTTGTCATTTTATATTGTACACTATGTTGGTGGTGGCTACTGGGGATTTAAATAAATAACAAAAATAACTCAAAAATCCACTGTAAATTACAGAAGAGCAGTAAACTAGTAAAGTTTGTAGACAAACTTTATGTTGGCTTGAGAAATCCTAGCCTGGAAGTTTGAATAATTAAAGTAGTTTAAAAAAAAAACTTGAAGTTTTAATCAATTGGCAAAGATAGACAAGTACCTTTAGGTGTTTTGGGTGAGTGCTAGGCAGTTGCTGATTTGTTGTTAGCATATGTATAGCATGGATTAGCATGTTGTTCGCTAGGCAATTGCTAAAGGCCCAATCCCAATTCTACCCCTTAGCCCTTCCCCCTCGTTTTGCGCATTCATGCGAAGGGGTAGTGGTGTCCCAATTCTCTTTAGCTTGAAGGCTTAGGGGAAGGGGTATACACCCCTTAGAACAAATATTTTTCAGGACCACACTCAAAACCAACGGATAAGAAAATTTCCCAGAATGCACCAGCTACAGCGACAGTTTCGCTGCACCCGGAAGTAAGGAGATCCACAAATTAGTATTTTTTGTCATTATTGCGAATTTTAACAGCAAACAAACACATGTTTTAATATATTTATAACTACGTTCATGTCTTACCGTCATGCTTTTATAAAAAAAAAAATGCTAGAATGAAAACCGCAAAATTTGGCGATCTATAATCCCTAATAATAACTCCTGTACAGCAGTCCCACAACATTCTGACACTCGATGACACTTGAACACCCTGTCAGAAAAGTCTAGTGTCTGAGAATGAGCTTTTGACAGTGTCTGCTATAATGTTAATGTTGTTTTTGGTGTGTTTACAGATGAATATGGCCACGGTGTAAATGTGCAGTACTGTATAGTTACGATCTTATTGCCACATTAGATCGTTATGATAACATAATATATGGCGTCAGTGATTTCCTGAAGATAAATACTAAATATAACACAACTGGAATAACTACAGCAGTCGCGATCATCTGATCTTATATGAAGCAAGAGATCGCGATGACGTATGATGACCTGTGCAGGTGTTGTAGTGCTGTCCCAATTCTTAGGGGTAAATTTCGAAGCCCTTCCCCTTCACACATGTTTTTAAGGGCCATGGGGAAGGGGTACAAAAATAGAATTGGGATTCTATTTTTGTAGCGACTGAATGAAGCACATGACCATGGAGTGGAATACTTAGTGGAGTATCACACCACTCAGCTCCGCTTGCTAGGCAGTTGCTAAGGTGTTGTGCCTGGTTGATATTAGAAGGAAAACTGGAAATTAAAGGCCATATTCATGGCTTTTCTTCTTCAGGAAATATTCTTCTTGCTAATATTAGACATGCTCTCATTTACCACAGGAAAAAGACATGGCATAAAGTTTGCCATGAGCTCACCTCAATGTCAACGGTCACGTTGAGGCCTGCTCCGTGATCTACAGTCTTATTATGTGCGGCTCCTTTCCCAACTGGAGTTTTCAGAACTGAATTCTGTGGAGGATAAAGAATGGTTAATTCAGTAGATATCATATACAACAGAAGAAAAAGGGAAAGACAAAAGAGTTTACCTCAATATCTACAGTCATGTTCAGAGCTGAACTCTTAGTTATTGTTGTGTTGAGGATATTTGCTGCTGTTTTTGCGACCTGTAGACACATTGAAAACAATTATTGCAATAATAAAACCCAACACTGCCATAAAAAGATACAATTACAGACATTATATGGTTTAAAATACAACATACACAATAAAGTGATAAAAAACAGCATACAATTTAACAATTTAGATCAAATGACCCACTCATAATTGTTTTAAATAATGGCCATTACAATATTTAATAAATATAATTAGGATTTTTCTCCC
Source organism: Danio tinwini (assembly GCA_903798205.1). Taxonomy (NCBI): domain Eukaryota; kingdom Metazoa; phylum Chordata; class Actinopteri; order Cypriniformes; family Danionidae; genus Danio; species Danio tinwini. The sequence goes on from CAIGQZ010035066.1 coordinate 7,306,179, forward strand.
TGCTATAAGCACAAGCATTATAGGTTGTGATGATCGTGACCTGTGCTGTGGCTGTAGAGGCGGCAGCAGCAGCAGCAGCAGCAGCATGTTTGAGTTGAGCTTCTCTCTCCTGTTTAGCCCTTCTCTGCTCCTCCTGTTAGCAACACAACAATATCATCAGATTATGGGACTCTAAAACGTCCCAGGGCTATTCTGTTTTTCAGTCGGGGTACCAATAAATTAAATTTGTTCAGCCTATCAGACATCTTAATGGAAAAGCATAGCCGGGTTTTAGCGCTCTCATATTCTCTCACAAATTGGGTAATTATGTTGTATGCAATGATCATGGATCAAGGAAGCACTATCAATGTGTGTTTGAATTTGTGTTAACAGGTATTGTCAAAACAACTGGTACTTCACCATTAAGTTAATTATTATTATATTATTATTTTAAAATAAAACAATAAAAGGTAGGCGTACCAGGATCTCACAATTATTTTTTTAAAGGGATAATAATTTTTTTTTAATAAATAAATAAAAACAACAACCAACAAAAACAAAAAATAAAACCATATATAAAATAAAACAAATAATAAAACTAATAAAAATGACAAGTAAAATAATAATAAATAGAAACTATAAAAATGAAATAAAATAGATAAAAATGACAAGTTAAAATAAATAATAAAAAACAAACAACAAATAAAATAAAAATACATATAAAAAATAGATAAAATTACAAAAGCAAAATAATAATAAATAATAATAACCAGCAAATAACAATAAAAAAAATACATGTACATTTTATTTATTTTATAAGTAAAATAATAATAATAATAAACAGCAGCAAATAAAATAAAAATAATAAATATATAAAGATTACAAATGTAAAATAATAATAAATAAAAATAAATAAACAACAACCAGCAAAAAAACAAAACAAATAAAATTAAAATAATAAATAGATTACAAAAGTAAAATAATAATAATAATAACAACAACAACAACCAGCAAATAACAAAAAAAATACATATAGAATAAATAATAAAATAGATAAAAATTACAGGTAAAAAAAAAAGAAGGAGAAGAAATAAAAACTTAACAAAAAAATACATGAATAAAAATAGATAAAAATTACAAAAGTAAAATAAATAAAAATAAATAAACTACAACCAGCAAAAAAACAAATAAAATTAAAATAAATAGATTACAAAAGTAAAATAATAATAATAATAAATAATAATAATAACAACAACAACAACAAGCAAATAACAAAAAATAAAAAATAAAAAATACATATAGAATAAATAATAAAATAGATCAAAATTACAAGTAAAAAAATAATAATAAGAAGAAATAAAAATGTAACAAAAAAATACATAAATAAAAATAGATAAAAATTACAAAAGTAAAATAATATAAAATAAATATAAACAACATCCAGCAAATAAAACAAAAATAAAATAAAAAATACATATAATATAAATAATAAAATAGATAAAAAATATTAAATAATGAAATAAATAAGACAAGTAATAATACAATAGATAAAAATTACAAAAGTAAAAAAAATTAAAATAAAAAAATTTAATAAAATGTGGTTGTTTTCAAAAATATACACAATCGCCTATAATGTATGCCATTATCATTTAGTAAATAGATACATTTACGACTGAAAGGCTACCAGAGATTGAGCTCTGATCATCCCAAACGCACGTTACACATCTCCACATTAAACTGGAAACATCAAAACGCAGCACACATCAGATGCTCAACAATAAAAGTCTTACCATCTTCCTCTTCTCCTCCATTTCTCTCCTTTCCTTTTCTCTGGCTGCTCTCTCCAGTTCCTTCTGAAGAGCGATAGCCTTCTCCTTCTCCAGTCTTTCTCTAAAACACAAACACCCCATTTAGCACCTCTGAAACTTATGCTTTTCTGTCAAACATGACAAAGAAATCAGTGTGCACACATCTAAGAAGATCTTAAGTACAGGTCAAGCCAAATTAATCAAAAGAGACAGACATAAACCTGTCTCCCTGTTCAACTCTGCCCCCATCAAACTACACCCAACGCTACAATTTCCCCATAACCATTGCACTATTTAATATCGCACACTTAATATTAACGCATAATCCTTGCACTACACTGTACACACCCATTTGTAAATGTACATATCAACATGTAATTCCTGTTTATAGCAAATAACAATCTGTACATTATGATGCATATTCCTGATTATTAATAGGAACCTATACAGTATGTTGATCTGTTTGTAAATCAATGAATCAAGTTAATACGACTTGTATATAATGTTCATAGTCATCTGCAAATATTACCCATAGTTTTCTATAATTGAAACTACTAACTTATATCGCTATATCCTGCACATGCTGCTGTAGACCATTTTGAGAGACGTGTAAACAAAAACATGGGCCTGACGTATTTATTTCCTGTTTTACATTTTTTATTTTTGTAGCTTCCAAGAATTCAAAAAGAGTCACACATTGATAAATAGTGTTTGTTCTTTTTATTATTGCTTATAACTTATGAGGCTTTCTTTTAATCTGTATTTAAATTTTTTTTTGTATTTCATGTTCCACTGTGTTCTGATGCTCTTGTTAGCGCTTCGAGTCTGAGAAAAGCATAATATAAATACAATTTATTATTATTATTATTATAATGAATAAATTGCCTATTACAGTAAAAAAAATACATATTTAAAAAAAAGATAAAAATTACAAAACTAAAATAATAATAAATAAACAACAACAACAACAACTAGCAAATAAAACAACAAATAAAATAGAAATAATAAAAAATACATAAAAATAATGATAAAATAGATAAAAATTACAAAGTAAAATAATAATAAATAAACAACATCCAGCAAATAAAACAAAATAATAAAAAATACAATATAAAAATATTAATAGATAAAAAAATATTAAATAAACAATAAAACAAATAAAACAATACAATAGTTAAAAATAACAAAAGTAAAAAAAACTGTTCTGATGCTCTTGTTAGCGCTTCGAGTCTAAGAAAAGCATAATATAAATACAATTTGTTATTATTATGATTGAATTGCCTCCTATTAGAGTTATAAAATAGTTTGATAACAAGCAGGAAATGTTCATGAGCCAATGACATGACCACATTAAAAATGGTCTATTGCCCTTCTAAACTGCATTTCGTTGCCTTGTTCATGTATAATAACAACAAAGTTGAATTTAATCGAAACAAAACACAATTTAATTCAGGGTTTCTGCAGATATCATAATGTCAAATTAAGACTTTAAGACATTTTAAAGACCATTAAGTATAAAATTTAAGACCTAAATCACAATATCAAAAACACGCATACACATAAAGAGAAAATACTAAAGAAATTACTAAATTAGTGGTAAAATAAATGTGTTCAAATTAAACAGTATTGAAGACAGGTTAGATGCACCATTTAACTACAGGGTGCATCTAACCAACTAAAACAAACATCTGATTTATAGTTTCACGTGGCACCGCATTGCGCACTCCGCTGACTGCGTGCGCACCTCAAGTGGACGAGGCTCTTTGAAACGACAGGTGGCGGTCAAAAGAAACCCACCGTAAAGTCAGACAGATAAACAGAGAAAGAAGTTTCCAGAACTACAATATCATTCAAGATTTTTAAACTAATTATTTTTTTGTAATTTTTTATAATGATTATAAAGATTTTTATAAACATTCAAAAAAAATTTCAATCGAACTTTGATGCATCACTTGCTTTTGTTCATATCTCGGGCAGTTTCACCTATTAAAGTTAAATATTAAACAGAACATGGGCTGCTCTATAATTATATTTTTTATAATTTTGTTTTATTTTGCCCACTCAACAATTGACACATTACTGTCTGGCTAGTTTCTGTCCTCTACTTATATTTTTCTTGTATATATATATATATATATATATTCTTATATTTTAAAAAGGCAATAATGGTCCAACATTCCTGACCATTATCACCAATAAAGCCTAGAAACAGGGCATCAGTATATTGTAAACCGACAGGTTCAAATATTCCTTTACAGTTATTAAATAAATAATTTGTTACTTCACGATAGTTTTGTAGCCATTAAATTGTTTTAAATTCAAAATTGTAACGTATACATCAGGTTTTTCCACCATTCATAGGGTTTACACTATTCTGTAATATTCAAACGACCTGGGTCTCCACTTTTGCCAGGGCCTCTTTTTGGTTAACAAACTTATCCCTCAAGTTTTTCTAAACTTTTACAAAAACTTTCCTCCTTTCCCACTGCTGTTGCAATTTCTGGGCAAGAATTTTTGTTCATCCGGTTCGCTCTATAAGAGAGACGCAAGGCGTACCTGTTTCAGACAAAATCTCTTCAAAGTGATTCATATTCAGCTCGAATCAAATGCGGCGCCACGTGAACTGTTCGCCCGAGTCTCAAATAATTTTTGTGCGTCCGCCAGCCGAAATCATGCCACACGCACCCAAAGCAAACCTCCGCAAACACAGCGATGATGTCACATTTGTCGTGTGCACAGAGTTCAATAGCAGAAAGCTGATTGGCTATTGCATGTTGGTCTCATTTGTTGTAATACCGCAAGTTACATTTGGACTAGTGAAATAAACTACAACACTACGAAAGCCAAGCAGCAACAACAAAAAATTATTTAAACGAGCAGTAGATGTAGCGTTACATGGACATCGGAAAAATAAGACCTGCGCAAAAAGATTTAAGATGTAGAACAGCGAATTTAAGACTTTTTAAGGCCTAAAATTTAGATTTTTACATTTTAGACTTTAAGACCCCGCGGAAATCCTGTTAATTAGACAATCCTGATGAAGACCTTGTAGATCGAAATGTTTATTTAAATGTGCACAAAAAGCAAACACTAACTTCTCAGCGATGGCTTGTCTTTCTCGCTCTCTCTCCCGTTCTCTTTCTCTCTCCCGCTCTCTTTCACGTTCCCGTTCTCGCTCTCTTTCGCGTTCCCGTTCTCGCTCCTGCTCTTTCTTGAGCTCCAGAGCGCGTGTGGCTTCGGCAAGTTTACGGGCTTTCTCTCGCTCCTCCTCGACCTTGCGTTTGGCCTGCATTTCCTGATATCGCCTCTCCTCCTCCTCCTGGAAAATAGAAATGGTACATAAATAGCTAATTAGCTATAGAAGCAACAAAATAATATACAATACATGAATAGAATCAACAAATTGGGTTTTAATAGTGTGCAGTGCATACACCAAAAACCTAATGATTAAAGTTAAATTAGATCATTTAAGGTTTATCCTTCGATTGACGCTCTCACAATGTTCTGGAACTAAATGGGAATCAAACCCAGTGACGAAACTACAGTAATGACATCTTTTCAAATAGAGCAAATCTAGTGAAATTATATTCTTTATTGCAATGGACAGATAATCGCTGCAAAACCATGTCAGATTTTTCTAATATCATGCAGCCTCATAGATATATACACTAGATATCGCATACATGCGTCAATAGTGCCGCCACATTTGTACAGTGCTCCCAGCACAAATGTTTTTCAACCGCACTAGTCAAGACCGTGTACCAACGTGAAGATGCTGGACTTTAGCGCTGTGTGGTAATGAGCAAACTAAGAAAACAAAGCACAAAGGGAGAACATTTCATAGGTAAGATTTAGTTTTTTACGTTTTTATGTTATGAACTTTTGTGCTCAACAAGTGACGTTATTGCTGATAATACAGACACTTACTGCATTCACTATAAGGCAAAGTAGCACCAAATCGCACTAAATACTGGGCGTATGCTAGTTTTGTTGAATAAAATAAGCAAACAATGCAAAATAAATATGACAAGGAAATGCTGCGGTGCCAGAAACTTGTATTATTGTCGGCTAAGTGAACGAGTCGTTCATAACGGAGATTTATTCACAAACGAATTGCTCCCTCCGTCATAATGAGAAGTGAAAGCAGGAGAGGGGATGTGTTTCAGGACACGGATTAGATCAAATTTAACGGGAGGGAGGATAATACATTTACATGCACACAAACACACACTCTGTCAGCAATGCCCGTGCGGCCACTGATCCATCAATATAGAAAAGTGATGTTAAATTATAATTTTCGTATAAAAAAAAAAAAAAAGTTGCATACAGACCACCGGGGAAACTCCCAATTATAGATATGCGTGTATATCTCTGGCTCTGGATGGCCACAGTCCTTTACTGGACCTTGGTGTCGCATTAATTTCAATAGAGCGCAACCCTGTACTAAAATGGCGGCTCTATTGAAGCATTCCTTCCAATAGACAACGACAGGGCAGGCTACATCTGATGTAAATATCTATGATGCAGCCTTAAGCCTGGTTTATACTTCTGCGTCAAGTGATCGGCGCGACCTACGGCGCAAGCTTCGCGCGTAGCCATGCATTTATACTTCTGCGCGCTGTTTCTGTTTCTCTGCAATACACTTCTGAAACGCTAGCTGGCAGTAGGTGTTTATGTTTCTGTGTCGAGTTTCTTCGCTGGTGTACTTCTTTAATGTACAAGTGGCTCAAATTCGCTCATTTTGAGGCAGGAACCGGCAGATGTGCAACAACTTTAATCATAAGGTAAACACAAAACAACAGTCTCCATCCAGAGCTCCTTCACGGGACTCCACACTTGTAAACACTCGCTGCATCGGGCGTGCAGCTCTCACCTCCGCCCACACTCGTCAGCGCTACCAAGTTGACCAATCACAGAGCTTGCTCTATGCATACGCATTACATTTTTTGAGAGGTGCGCGTCAACGCCGCTGTCGGTTGCAGCGAGGGGCTATGCATTCACGTGTAGGCTGCGCCATAGCATACGCGTGCGCTTGACGCAGAAGTATAAATCGGCCTTTAGTAGCCATTTACTTTCTTAAAATTCACTTGCTCTTCGATCAGGGGTCCGTTCTTCGTACATGGAGTACTCAATTAACTGGATTTGGTTATTGACGATTTGACACGACCCAGGACCGTTTCGTTCTTCAAAACTCTTCCGAGAGCGGGAGGTTGCCGCTTGATACTGACCCAGCTTTAGTACAATTTCTGTATGATAATAGACATGCACAATATTCGACTGTTTTTTGTTTTGTTTGTTTTTTTATAAAAGAATAATAATTTGTGCAGTCATGCACATGTTTTGACAGCTAAAATGACGGTGATTTGATGCTTCGCAAAAGTTGCAGACGCCTTTACCAATATCAAAATGCTAAATTAATTTAAATTCCTTACGCCGATTAAGAATCTTAAACAGGCCTAGGCTTCTATAATAAAGAAAATCTGATCTAAATCTAAAACTAATTAAATTGCTAAATACTCTTGACACATGAAAGTGCAAAGCATGCGACCCGCAACAAATGTGGAAAGTTATTGCGTATCATATTTAACAAATCGTTTACTACTAATTTTATGTCACTTTGCTCACGTGGATAATTGAATATTAATCAGATGATGTCATTATGCTGCTGTGCCGTCAGCCAATCGTTGCATTGCTGATCAAGATTTCGAGGATCAATAGAATAGTCCTTCACAACACACGCAGTGATGTCAGATCAGTTCATCCAGACATTTTAGTCTCATTCGCAAACTTGAAGCACCAAATTAGACAGAGATCAGTTATCAAGATTAAAATATCCAGGATCTGCCAAATCATCTTGGATCATTTAAACGAGGTATGAAAAACAGACTCCAGGTATGCAATTCATTTAGTCCTCATACATTACACAGAATGCTCCCATGAATTTGAACACATGTTAATACCAGGTCCAAACAGGGTCTTTTATTGCTAGATTGACTTACAACTTGCTGCTGTTTCTTTTGTCTCGCCGCCTCTTCCTGTTTCCTGCGCAGCTCCAGCTCTTCCTGTCGTTTAGTAGCCACCTTCCTCTTGGCTTTCTCCTCCGCCATCCGCTCCACTCGCAGCTTAGAGAAAATCAAGCTCTTTATGAAGAACCCAAATCAAGTGGAAAGAATGGGTTTACGTTCATCTCTAGTACTAACCAGATCGTTTTTCTTCTCCAGCTGCGCCATCTTTTCTTCGATCTTTTTTTTCTTTTCTTGCTCCTTCTCCTTTTCGCTTTTCACTCGAGCCTCAACAACCCGTTTTAAACGCTCGTCCCGTTTCCTAAAATTCACAATCGACATTTTAGTCTCATTTAGCACTCACACTTAAAGAGCAGGTCATATGGGTTTAAAAAATATCTAATTTGTTGTTTGTAATGTCATATGAGTAAAATAAAAGGGCCATGAGGTAAGGAATATATTTATTTAATTAGCGGTTTGCAATGTCACGGGTAAAAAAATAAAATAAAATAAAAAATCACTTGGGTAAAAAAAAAAAAA